>CAUYQU010004551.1:0-16739 GCA_963574635.1 Cheracebus regulus
AGCCTGGTCTTCCCTTAAGGAGCCCAGTATGCAAACAAGGCTTGTAACTTACCCAATAGCAGTCTTGCTCTCCCACAACCAATCGAGCTGTTTCACTCCCTATAAAAACCCCCTGTCTAAAAATAGCCCAAGTAATTCCCACCAATAACAAGCCAAGTCCTAGGTCAAGGCTTGTAACTTACCCAATAGCAGTCTTGCTCTCCCTCAACCAATCGAGCTGTTTCAGTCCCTATAAAACCCCCTGTCTAAAAATAGTCAGTACAACTTCTCCTGTCCCTCCTGTCCAGACCGCAGTACTTCACCTGGGAGCCTGAATAAATTCCCTTGCATTGGATTATTTTGGTGCTGGCCTCAGTTTCTTCATTTTATACTCGGAAACAAACCTTACAGTTATATCACCAACAGATAAAAAACAGAGTTTATTCAGGATAAATAGCTACTTCTAGGATGAAAAATGACACTATCACCCTCGGTGAATTATTGTAACATTTCTAATGGTCAGCTGCCCTTTCTCTGTAACACAAACCAGTTTTATTTTCCCTGTCAGCAGTCTGCTGTGGAGTGGGAGCTTGGTGTTTGACATCGAGGACATCTGCGTTTGCATTCCAGCTGTGCCCTGGACGTGCTGAGTCAACACCATGTCCTTAGTTTCATGTCCTATGTCTGAAAATAGTGGCTTCGTACAAAGTTTAGATTTCTATTTATCATTCACTTTCTCAGTAAAGTATCAGTTCCAGAGTCAGGAAGGCCCATGTTGTTTGAGAGTGGGGAAAGTGCAAAGAATATATGCATATACACACGTGTATATATGTGTGTGTACACGAAATATTGATTAGTGTCTACATTAAATATGTACATGTGAAGTGTGTCTGTATATATATACACATATGTATATATATGTCTGTCAGTATATTATGTACATATATATAACATATATGTGTACTTATGTGTTATATATGTACATGTACCTGTATAATATATATACATATATGTGTTATATATGTATATGTATATATCTTATCCATTATTTCAGGAACTTCACCCCCCATATGTTATATTATACATATAGTATATGTATATATAATATACATTATATTGTACATATAGTTTATATTATATATGTATATCTATACTTTATATGTACATATGTATATTATATATACATACATCATATAACATTATATATAAGCATATACATATAAACATATAACATACAGATAACATACATTATATATGTATATATGTGTACCTTATATGTATACATATAATATACACATACATATATAACACATTATATTTAAATGTTACATGTGTATATGTATTATGTTATAAATATGTGTGTACATATATGTACATATATAACACACATATACATATGTCATAGAATACTATATATACACATCACACATCTTATATAATATATATATATGTGTGTGTATATATATATATATATATATATATATTTATAACAGTTTCTCTTTAGTTCCTTACTGCTTCTCTGAGGAAGAAGTAGAAGAAAAAATTATCATACACAATACTATCATGTCTTTTTTTCTTTCAGTGTATAACTGTGCACCTATCTTGACAATACAATTTCATTTATGACCATTTAAAATAATCTTCTTTCACCTTGCCTGAAATTGCTTTATGTATTTCTCTGTGAGTGACCTTTTTATTCTCTTCAACAATAGATGAAAAAAAGCTATGGTTTTCTGTAAGGTCACAGGTATTGACTGAACCTGTGACCGATGGTTTCATAAAACCTTAGGTACTACCTCAGGTAATGAAGGAGAGATCTTTGCTGATGGCTTTGGTTATAAGGACTAAAATGTGAATACTTCTGTGAAACTCAAAGATACATCTCTGTGCCTAGATGCACACAGTGAAATCAAAATAAATTAAATGCATGAGTGAAATTCTAGAAAAGTGTAAGGGAGCAAGAGAGAGGGGAAAATTGATTTGCCATATTTTCTCTCCAGCAGGTAAACTCTGATGGTGAAACGGGATTGCTCTACACAGGGGTGTTTTACTTTCGGGACTAGGAAGAAGTTGCTTCTTGGATTTTGTCTTTGGAAGAATAAAAGTGATGTGTTGCAGGCTAAACAGGAGAGAAAGCATCAGTACCTGGAGAAAGAACGAGGGGGCGAAGTTCCTGAAATAACAGGCTGAGGAACTGGGCAGATCACCATGTTCTTTTCTCGCAAAGACCCTGCACCACACTTGCCAGGGCTGTTACAGGAGTTGCCAGTGGTGTGACAATGGTCACAGCAGAACCAAAGAAAACAATTATTTCAAAATACGGTTATGGATGGCTTAGTATGTAATGGTAGTTAATCTTTATCCAATGCACACTAAGAGAAAATACACAATGCTTTATCTCATTTAACCCTCATACCATCCTTAAAAGATGGATGTTATTTTTGTAACCATTTAATGGATAAGAAAAGTGAGGCTTAGAAAGGTGAAGTCACTTGTCTGAGACCATACACAAAGGAGGCATTGGAGACAGGACTAAGGCCCAGGACCTCATGACGAGCTCATTTGTCCTTTTCTGCCATGCTGGACTGAGTCACAAAAGTTTGCCTTATATTACAGAGAATGATGGGGAATTTTGGAATACATTGAAATAGCCAGGATAAAAGGGGCTAGCACAGTCTGCTCTCATTTTCTTGCTACTGTATGGTCTGCTTTTGTCTCTTCTCTACTGTCCACTCTAAGACACACACACACACACACACACACACACACAAGCGCACACACATATGCATGAACATATGTACACATACTCCTTTGTGCCTCATGAACTTTCTCCTCCATTCTTCCTTTTCGTTTCCTCCAAGCCCATACTCTTTGCCAGATATACCAGGTCTCACATTCGTGACTGCAAAGTCCCTGTTTTCCATCACTTCTAACTGGCACTCATGAACCTGACATCCTCACAGTATCTGACGCCTCACTGTTCTGCAGCAGGTGTGACCTTTTCATGCTGCCTTCTTCTCAGGTTCCGTGGTGTCTCATCTGACCTTCTGCTCCTTCAACAGCTACCACCACCTTCAAGGCACAGCTCAAGTGTAAACAGCTGACGTTCTGACGGGGCATTCCCTTTCCTCCCCACCACCATCTTCTCCTTGACTCCACCACATTTTGTTCATCCTGTTATTATTTTCCATTGACCTCTTCTAAGCCAGAAGGTAGCAGGGAGCTGTTTGCCTGTTCATCTGTTCATCTGTTACCAGCACATGGTATGTGCTTCCAATTTAAAAAAGCAAATGAACAGCCTCAAATACAGGAAGAATAAAAATAGTCCCTCCAGATAAAGATTCGCTTTGAAGGTTGTTAACATTAACATAACATAAAAGAAGAAATATATACATTGCTCACCATATTTAGAAATGTGAAATATGAATCATATGTTGAATTAAACATTTATTCTTGGCGGTGGCAATAAAATAGACACTTCTGATTGAGCACAAGCATGGGCTGCAACCTGTGCAGTCCACCATTCATCTCTACAACTCTAACAGTCAGGATCTGCCATTTTCCTGCCTCAGAGAAGAAAATAAGGCTTAGTAAGAAGACAACCGCCAGAAATTGCACTGCTATCCGATGGAGAAAGCAAAATTTGACCAGCATTCAAGTTGAAACCTTGTGTTCTGACTACAGTGGTATCCCACCCACATCAGATATTTATTCACCTGTAGTGTCATATCACAACTGGTCACAATATAAATAAGTAGTCACTACTTTGCATACTGCCCAAATTAGCATCCGTGTAGTGCATGCAGTTTTTGTGCTTCCAAAATTAGCATAACTGTATTCTCAAAATTAGCATCTATGTAGTGCACACTTTTTTTTTTTTAAGCAAAGTCAGGCCGGGCACAGTGGCTCACGTCTGTAATACCAGCACTTTGGGAGGCCAGGGCAGGCAAATCATGAGGTCAGGAGATCGAGACTATCCCTAGCCAAAATAGTGAAACCCAGTCTCTACTAAAAGTACAAAAAATTAGCTGGGCCTGGTGGCATACACCCGTGATCCCAACTACGTGGGAGGCTGAGGCAGGAGAATCGCTTGAACTGAAGAGGCGGTGACTGCACTGAACAGAGATGGCATCACCGCACCCAGCCTGGCGACAGAGAGAGAGACTCTGTCTCAAAAAAATGAAAGAAAGAATAAATAAAAGCAAAGCCATAGGCCAAATATTAAAGTCCTCTTGAAACAATCACCGATCCACACAGTATTTCCTGAGTCTTTGTTGTTTATACTCATGTAGGACAGTATGTTTGACTTTGCCTTCAACGTGGAAATATTTTCTGCTTTGTAAACTTGACACTCTGGTACGCTCACTTTTCCATTTTGAATAGTATTCTTTTCTGCATTGCAATTAGCGATGACCTTCAAAGTGCTGCTTTCTCCTCGATTCAGTGTGGTTCTGATGACATCAGCTATTTATTTAGTATCTTTATTTACTATTTTACTATTATTGTTTTTTGATTATTTTACTGTTTATATGATTGACATTTACTTTTTGCTTAACATTAAAACTCATGTTTCCTCCTCTCAACTCTGTTTTATACAACTGTCCTGGTTTTCTACTTGATATAATTTACGAATGTTCTACTGTCATCCTGAATTTATCAGACCGAAAAGTTACTTTTCATCATCTCTATCCTTCAGAATCTTCCAATCACATCTGTCAATGCCATTATTAGTTTTCAATAATCCACAGTTAAAGTTTCACACTATTTTGGCTCTTGCTTCTGTCTTCTGTATAGAGTTATATATTACTTTTTTAATCTTCCTCCAAAGCATCTTTATTAACCCTATCTTTTTCATTTTTAATGACACTATCTCATTGTTAGATTAAATCACTCCTAGATTAAACCACACCAACCTGGACCAACATGAGAAACTCATAACGGACTGCTCAGCCTTCAGGTTTTTCCTTTCCACTGAACTCTACACAGCATTACCTAAAACACTGGTCTCATTATATTATTAACATAATCATACTTTATGATGAATTCCTATTGTGTAGTATGTGTATTAAATCACTCTTTAATTGTTTAGTTCATAAATACAAATGCTATATCTCAGATCTATTTAAAACTAAGACCTTTATTCTACATATGTTGCAAAAAATTGTTTCTCACAACACGACTATATAGCATGCACATTTCTGTATCAATTCAACTTTACTAATTCAATAATTGCACACACATTTCTCAAAAACTGCTGATATATTTAACATCTAGCATAATATTGGGCATCATGATGATGAAATGGGTCATACAGAAAAGAGCTAGTGTAAAATCACATTGTCATTATGTAAAATTGAGAAAATTTTAAATAGTAAAGATTTCTAGGAACACTGTAACTCATCAATTCAGGTGTACTGGCCATATTTTTAAAAGTAGCACTTGGCTTATTTCTGGCCCTATCAAATTGAAGAACAGTGGTGAGAAATTGTGACACTCCTGTTTCCTAAACCCTAAAAGCTGATTTTGAGAGGAAATACATTATAAGTAAATGTAAATAATATTTGTTTTAACTGCATGCCTAGTATTACTCTGGTCTACTCCAGTGAGGTATGTATAATGCTTTTGAAATATAGCATGCATTCTAGACTAGCTTTTGCAGATGTAGCTCCACTCTGCTCTCTAACTGTCTCACTCCAGGATTAACCTAGCCCCAGAGGATCAGAAGAACAGAAGCTAGAGAGTCAATTTCTTGTTTTCACCCTATGGGTCCATATTTCTTTTAGAGTTAGAGGAAACAGGGAAAATAAATGTAGCAGTTTCCCGGGAGTCATCTTGGGCACTATAGGTCTCCATTGCCTATGTCTGTTGGATAATAGAAGAGCTTGGACCAGGTATAACACAGTGATTGAAAAAGGGTGGACTTCCGTTTTTAACTTGAAAGCAGACCTGGCAGTCTGAATCATCCTTTTACTGGAAACAGCTTTGAAAGCTGAATTTAAAAAACAACAAGAAACCTGTTCAAACATGTAAGCTGGTGAGGAAAGAGAGCAGATAGAGAATACGTTTAGATTTTATTAGTGGACGATTCATCCACAATATGCAGGAAGGCATCATGTATAAGAAACTAAAACAGAAAGGAGAAGAAAACACAGGATGAGCAGAACAAAGAACAAACACAACCAAAATCGCATTAGTACTGAGAATAGAAGAGAATACCAGATTTCTCTTTTATAAACATGATTGGATTTACTTTATCTACATTAGTTTAGGCATTTTACTTCAGGTTCTCTTTAGAGAAAACAATTTGCAATTGTCTGCATTTCAAAAGCTTTGCAAAATGACAATGGAAATAAAAGACATATGTGACTAATCATGATCTGGCTATCATGTATTGGATTTCTCCTGTGTGCTAGCTAGGCAGTAATTCAGCTCTTAAGATCATTCAATACCCACAAAAAACTGGTTAACCTATGTGACAGTCACAAACTATGAGCTGTGACCCTGGGAAGCAGGAAGGTTAACTGACTTATTCCAGGTCAAACAGATAATGAGTATGGCAGCAAGGCACACTGTTACAAGTACAACTGAGATTTGCATCCCCACCATGTAGATGCCACAGACAATTCTAGAAAGGCTAAGTTTAAGCGAGACCCCACAGGACACATGTCTCCACCAAGTTGGATTCATGTGCTCTCTTCAGGTTATATGAAGAACACATCATAATTTTGTATAAAAGGCCACATTATGCTGGGCATGGTGACTGATGTCTTTAATCCCAGCCCTTTGGAAGTCTGAGGCAGGTGGATCACTTGAGGTCTGCAGTTTGAGACCAGCCTGGCAAACATGGCGAAACCGCATGTATACTAAAAATAAGAAAAGTATCCAGGCATGGTGGTGCACACCTGTAATCCCAGCTACTCAGGAGGCTGAGGCAGAAGAATTGCTTGAACCTGGGAGGCAGAGGTTGCAGTGAGCCGAGATGGTGCCAGTGCACTCCAGCCTGGGCTACAGAGAGAGACTCTGTCTCAAAAATAAAATAAAACAAAATAAAATAAAGGAAAAGAAAAGAAAAGAAAAAGTAGCATTATCCTTGAGGTAGGATTTACTGCACAAACTACCTTGAGGATGTTTTTTTTCCTTCTCTCAGTGCTGTTTTTCTCAGGTGAGAAATCTCCATAGAAACCAACCAAAGGAAGTATTTGAGAACACTGACCAACCAAAATGGTGGTGTTTTTCTGCATAGAGTTGTTTGTATTTTTCTTCTGATAACAAGAGTTGCTTGGCTCTGATGCTGTTCCTCTTTGTCTGGGTAAGGAGGAAGCTCACTGACCATAATGAAAGATTTATATTTAAGTTGTTTCCTAACTTTGCCTTTTGAATACTATGCATAATTCTCTGGGTCTGGTTCTTTGTGTTATTTAGAATTTTCCTCTATATATTATGTATTTTCATTTTAAGTTGCACCAAATCCCCGTAGAATGAGCAAGGCCAAAGACTCTAGAACACAAGATGGCATAACGGTGACATAAAGGAAGTCTGAGTGAGGAAAGAGCTCTGAGAAGAAAGAGATCCCTTTGGACTGCGCTGGACCGTAGAACCTTCTAGAAGGAAGTAGTGAGAGGCAGAAATGTCAGTGTATTACTCCATTTTCACACTGCTATGAGGAAATACCTAAGACTGGGTAATTTATAAAGAAAGGATGTTTAATTGACTCAGTTCACATGGCTAGGAAGGCCTCAGGAAACTTACAATCATGGCAGAAGGGGAAGTAGGCACATCTTATAAGGCAGCAGGCAAGATAAAGAGAGTGAACGGCCCAGGGGAAACTGCCATTAATGAAACCATCAGACCTCATGAGAACTCCCTCACTATCATGAGAACAGCATATGTTTCCCTTCCTGGGTCCATGTGTTGTCACCGTTCACTTTCTACCTATAAGTGATAACATGTGGTGTTTGGTTTTCTGTTACTGCATTAGTTTGTTGAGAATAATAGCTTCCAGCTCTATCCAGCTTCCTGAAAAAGATAAAATCTCATTCCTGTTTATGGCTGCTTAGTATTCCATAGTGTATATATATATATATACCACATTTTCTCTACCCAGTGTATGATTCATGGGCATTTGGGTTAATTCCATGTCTTTGCTTTGTGAATAGTGCTGCAATGAATATACACGTGCATGTGTCTTTACAACAGAATGACTCATATTCCTTTGGGTATAGACCCAATCATGCAATTGCTAGACCAAATGGTATTTCTAGTTACAGATCTTTGAGGAATCACCACACTGTCCACAATAGTTGAACTAATGTATATTTTCACCAACAGTGTAAAAGTGATTCTATTTCTTTACAATCTCCTCAACATATGTTGTTTCTTGACTTTTTTCAAATAATAATTCTGACTGGTGTGAAATCTATGCATCTTAATGCCTCACACAGGATTCCTGCAACAGTCATAGGATGCAACATCGGTGAAACACAAAGTACTTTGTAATACATATATGTAATTATTATTATTGTTATTGTTTGAGACAGAGTTTCACTCTTGTCACTCAGGCTGGAGTACAATGGCGTGATCTTGGCTCACCGCAACTTCTGCCTCCCAAGTTTAAGGTATTCTTCTGCCTCAGCCTCCCAAGTAGCTGGAATTACATGTGCCCACCACCACTCCTGGCTACTTTTCGTATTTTTAGTAGAGATGGGCTTTCACCATGTTGGCCAGGCTGGTCTCAAACTCCTGACTTCAGGTATTCCACCTGCCTTGGCCTCCCAAAGTGTCAGGATTACAGGCATGAGCCACCATGCCCAGCCATAATTGTTATCTGTTGTCATATGCACTACTTTTAGAGTACTATTTGCTAGAAAAGGAATGCAAACGTGCCAGTCCTTAGCCTGTGATGATTATTATTCTAATCATTATAAAATTTTCTGTGCTGGTTTCCTAGTGAACTCAACATGAAGGTGAATTGAGCACATATGTCTGGTGCACAAGTGAGATTAAAATCCTCAGCTTAGTTTATGATAAGCTTCCTTTGTGGCTAGAAGAGTCCATGACATTTCCTAAATGCCTTATATGCTATTGATTAATTCTGTGAGAAATAAAACCCATTAATTTCCCAATCAATAGAAAGGTTTTAAAGTCAAATATGCTTTAGGCATATATTATTAGTAAGCAGGAATGATAATTTTATTTATAGAATAATTATATCTATGGAAAAAATATAAAAAGATAATACAAAATACAGCAAAATATCATTGTATAAGTATGCTGGTATTACGAGTAATAGTTTGCTATTTTCTTTGTTCCTATTTTTCAAATTCACTCTAATAAAATGTGCATTTTGTAATGATGATGATTAAGTTTAGGGAACGTATTTTATCAACTAAGTATTGGAAATAAATTAAGACCTGCTGTCAAAAACAAAACAAAAACAAAAACCAAGTGAAAAGATCTGTTGCATTAGGAAGGAATTCCCATGGAGTGATCATCATGCCTCTAATATACAATGCAGGTCATTACCTTTTGAAAGTATGCAACAAAAGTTACAGGAACATATCCTTCTCAAGTTCATTTACAATTTGTTTACTTATAGCAGACCGATTTTGCATTGTTAGCTTCCACATTGACCTCCTTTATCTTTCTTTGGTAAGAATTTGGTGTCAAAATACATAGTATGTTGTATCTTGGAGCCCAGAGTGATTACTAGCAGAAATATGTTTTTGTTAATCAAACTGAAGGCAAATTTATTCAGTGAATATGTAAAAGGGATTTCTACATGTAAAGGAAATGAAAAAAAAAAGTCACAAGGAAAGTGCAATCTGAGGGACTGGCTGAAGGTTGGTGTCTACAAGAATAGCCAGGAGGTCATGGGAGACTACAAAGCATTCAAAGTGGCTCTTCAGAATGGAAAAGCATGGCCAGTGGAAAATCCACAAGGGATTTTGAAGAATTAATGCAAAAATAATGTAAAAATCTAAATAATTTTTAAATTAATTAAACGTTGAAATGGTGTTACTTGGGATATATTACATTACATAAAGTATATTATTAAAATAAATTTAACCTGTTTCCTTCATAATTTTTAGTGTGAATACTAAACATTTAATATTGCATATGAAGTTTGGTGATAAACTGGATATGTACTTGGGCAGTTCGGACTTAGAGTTTGAAATTCCTTATGTTAACATAGCTATGATGGCTGCCTCTTATTATAAACCATTTATCTTCAACATTCCCAAGTGAAATCATTATAACCTAGAAGCATATAAACTACTTTTATTAAAATAATTAGATTTTTTGCTGAATCAAATGATGGAATAATTATTTATTCTGAAGTAATGAATTAGGGCAGAGTTGTTTTTAACTACTTTGCAAGTAACTTTTTCTAATTTTTGTCTTAATATTGTGAATAATTCTGGTAGTATATAAAATTGCAACATAGTACATAAAGCATGTGTGTGTGTGTGTGTGTGTGTGTGTGTGTGTGTGTAAACATTCTCAGTGGAAAAGCAACCAAAATTAACATGGAGAACTCAATTACAACTTTTAAATAATATATTAGGACTCAGGATACTGATTAAGGCCAAAAAAATCTCAAATGATGCAAATATAGTAGCTGTTTTAAACTTGATTTCCCCTATAAAATAATGGAACTGAAATAATTCTAAAAGGTAAAATATCACCACCTAGCAAAAGAGGACAAAAATATCTTGTATATTTATAATTACTGTGCTGAAATAGTGTATAATTACTGTGCTAAAATCATATCTGTATGGTACCTGCTTGAGCTATTTTAAAATCTAGTCATGGGATGATTGTGTGGTTTGTGGGTAATTGAGGGGAAAGAAAGACTGTTTACTTGTGTAACATTTAAAAAGTTTATGTTTACATAAGTTTAAATTTACATAAGTAAACTATACTTACTTATATAAATTTAATAAAATCCATTTTACCTGAATTATGAGCTATTAAATATATGTTCATGCTATATCAAACACGTATTTTCTAAAGCATCTCAGTTACTTAACATGCTGTGATTTAAATTGCAGCTCTCAAATGTACATATATAAGCATATACGTCTCCTAAAAAACAAGAATCAAAAAAGTAATTGACCTACATTTCAAAAATTCATAGTTCCATTAACACAGGAAGAACTAATTCATGCCTCCGAGCCTGAGTGATGGGTCCTGCATTTGCATAGGACGCAGCCCCTCCACCTCTGCTGTAGCTATGTGGTTCTCTATCAATAAGGTCATTATTCAAGGCCCAGATGCATTGCCAGAGTGGGCTATTGTGCTTCCTCCATCTCAATTCAGTGCTCCTGCAGCATGAATCTCCTCCGAGCTCTTTGAAAGGAGGCCAAAAAATGTATCTAAATTACACCATTTACTAACGCAAAGAAAAGATCTTTCTTTGGTATGTATTGGAGTTAATAATATTTATTAGGCATCTCATTTATACACCCTGCCATAGC
The DNA here is from genome assembly GCA_963574635.1 of Cheracebus regulus. Taxonomy (NCBI): domain Eukaryota; kingdom Metazoa; phylum Chordata; class Mammalia; order Primates; family Pitheciidae; genus Cheracebus; species Cheracebus regulus. Next base: position 11,457 of record CAUYQU010004551.1, read on the forward strand.
AGCATTGTAGGTAGGGTTATAATTTTAAAAGTCTAGACTGGCTTATATTTCTCAGTATCTGGTGGGGGGGCAGGAGAAGGAGACACTTAAGGAAGCCCTCTGCAAAGACAGACTGTGAGTTTACCCGGCACGCTGAGGACGATTTCCAGAGTACATCTGTAACATCTGGTGTGAAAAATTGTTGAATGAACAGAGAACATACTAAATTCAGCATCAAATTACAAATACAAAGCGGTTAATACAGGAAATAAAAATTGTACACGATCAACTTAACAGCTTAAGGATGTAGGGGTAGAATTGAATTCAAAACTGTTATTCTGTGTTGTCTTTCTGAAAACTCTTTTGAACAAGGGACGAGCCGACCTATGTGAGTTTGATAAGCTTTGTAGATACAAAATGACTCTCCTTTCCCTCCTGAACAATCTCAGCCCCTATCACCACACCAAGATTTCCTATTCCATTCATAGTCCTTCCTGTTGTAGGTGTTTAGACAGTTAATTCAGTCTGTGCTGAGAGTAAGATGTTGGCCAGTTACAAAGAACAGTGCATTATTTATAATAGTGAGATGATCAGAGCTCCATAATCGTTTAATAATTTGTTGATGACTTCTTACAATGTGTCAACCATTTTTCTATGGTTGGGGTACCATAGAAAGAGCAGATATATTCTCTTACCAGCTGCGTATTTTCTGAGTAACTGATACCTCCACTCTTTGACCTCCTTTTTACCAATTATACTTAAAGGATGAAATGGTCACTGAGATATAAATAATGATTTGAGTTTCAAGCAAATTTTAAGTATATTATTATTTAAGTAGAAAATATGCAATTTCCTGGTTCCAGAATACCATTTCAACAGTCAGATGCAGTAGTTTCAAAATATATGCTAACTTATCTGAAAGGCTAGAATTAATATTATTAAATGATCATGGTTTAATTTCCATTTGAAATATTTTTCTGAAGGAAAACAAACAAAACTAAATAAAATACAAGAATAAGCTACCACTACATAACCCTGAACACTTCAAAATATTGAGTCTGAACAAATTATATTCCTTATGCCACTTATGACATGTCAAAATATCAGACACTGATAGAAAATCAATGTCAAGTTTTTCATTTAAACCTTATAAGCAGCAGCTGTTAGTTGCCAATGAATTATGCTGGCAACAGACAACATTCTGTATTCATTTTCTATGCAATCTCCATCTCCACAGAGGTAATCAACTTTATATGAGATTTCACATTATTCTTGCTTTCTCCATGCAGCACCCACTGCTGAAATCATAAGAGTTCCCATGTCTTTTTCAGATGTAGGTAATAAAAGTTAGCAAGACAGTGGTATTGTACAGCGATCAGGGAAATATACTGCTAATAATAGTGGGGGTGGGGTAAGACTATCCTTTTGAAAACATATAGAAGAGCAAAACGTATAAATTTAGAACCTAGAAATTAGTATCAATGTACAAAGGAGCAGTCATGAGATTAATAATTTTCTGGCATGTTACTTTTTTACAATTTTATCAAGTTTAGATTCAAACAAATTGAAGATAATTTTACGTTCTCTTCTGTATTCTTAAATGTATTGAGTCGAGAAGACAATTAGTATCCCAAGGAACAGAATATTTAAATTAAGTGTTCTGCCCAAACTGGAAACAAGCCAAGCTGCTCTCTAAAAATATCAATTTGAACTACTGTTTTCTACAAGAGTGGAAAGGAGATTTTTGTCTACTGGATTTAGATGATTTTCTTTGGTGTCCTTAACCTACTATTCAAAACACAAAAATCTGTGTTTAAAAAATAATTCTTTGTTGAGGATGTTTATTGGAAGGTAATTTCCATGTTGTACACTCTTATTTAAAATTCTAGAACTGTTTATTAAATGTCCTGGAATGGCTACCTTGTGTTTAATTAAGCAGCCACATGTTTTTGCACCTATGTAAAGAGCTATGACACAGCATGAGGATGGCGTATAGAATGCATGGCTTTATCTACTGAGTTCAAATCTTTGGTCTCCCTCTTATGCTTATACAATTAATATGCTTCATGACTTTTTACTTTTTAGAAATTGTGTTCTTCCATCTCACAAAAAATGGCATGGTTCTTACCTACATTGAATTTTACAATCATAACTTTCCATATGTGCCAAACAAAGGGTTTAGATAATAAACAGCTCGAATTCAAAGGTAGCAATCCCTTCTGTAAGTGGGATTGTTTTCAATTCATTGTTCTCCGAAAAACAGAAGAAGCCCATCATTGGACTGTTACATAATAGATTGCGGATCATAATTTTTCAAGATAATTCACTGTGTACTGTTTCAAAGCATAATTCAATTAAATTCAGTTCAATTCAGTTCAAAAAGTGTTTGCAGATGCCTATTTACTTTAAAATTAAACTACTGGGAAGGAAACGGAAGGGAAAGAGAGAAATGGAAATAACTCACTCACTAGTTAACTGAGATATGGACAATGCAATCAACCTCCTGAGCAGCTGAGAAAAAAATGGATACAAGTCAGAGTAAAGAACCCTACTCACTAAGATGCACCTGAGCAACTTTGCTGTGCTGGGGCAAAGGAAGGAGTGGCTAATTCAGATAGTGCCCAATTGGGCAGGCATCAAGAGAATGTATTTGAGTTGGGGTTTAAATAACTGGAATAATTTCCATAACAGAGACAGCATGTGGGGTCACTGGATGTGGAGTCAAGGATAGTTCCAGTTTGCCTGAGAGCTTAGTAGCTGGACTGATTCCTCTTGGCACAGAAACTAATTTGAGGAACAATAAGGTAAAACAGCTGTATCAAAATAATTTGATGAATCTGTGTTATCTTATTATTTATCAAATATTTATCTCTTGATTTAAAAACATGCATATCATTACATGCAAAGGTTTGAAGAATCAAGCTTAGCTAATTCATTTATTAAAATGTTCTATATTAAAATATTTAATATATATTTGAATGAATGCCAAAGTATGTAACACATTTTTTTGTATCTTTACATAGATATTTGGAAACTATGGGTAAATATAGCTAGAAAAAAGGCATTTTTTTCAAAGTGATTACATTAATAATATTTTATAGCCAAATAAAGCTTTGATAAAATGTACAATGCTTGGTGTACTGGTCCTGTAGACCTGATGCACTTTCCATGAACATCCTATGTTGCCTAGTAACAGAGCATGTGTTGGTGTGCAGGCAACAGCTGGGATGAAGTATGGAGTGGCAGAATGTCCTATGGTGAATATATTACCTGCTAGTTACCCTTTTCAATCATGGAGCCAACTGTGTATGCATGGCACGGGGCCTGGTGTGAGGCTGTTAGGACACAATATGAAAATGGGTTTGTAGGTTGAAAGGGAGCATCCTTCAAAGTAGTTAGAATTCTCCTTTGATCACAAGTACGTGCAGAAGGCTAAAGGGCTTCACAAAGAAAACAGAGTGGCAACGAGAAAAAGGGCAACCATTTGGTGGCATAAAATTCACTGTATTTCATTGTGAGGATGCTTGGGAAATGTGCATGCTGCCCAGATCTTGCCCAACATGCAGCAAGGTATTCATTCATATTTACTAAATGAAAAAGCAACAAAATCAATTAATAACAAATAATACAAACACTCCCATGGAGCCCATCGTGGCTCCTAACGGAATGAACTCAGAACTCTGGCTTGTATGTAAACAGAACCTCCACTGATCCTATGGTATTTCTTTGCACCTGATTTATAAAGGTTTACATACGCAATGAGAGTCGGATTCTATATATGTTACATCGATGGACATTCTGTTGACAATGATTTCTTATGATTTCTCATATGTATAAATATATAACTACACATTCAATAATCTTAGTTTGATTTTTTCCACAGGGCTTGAATATTAGGCCCTATTAAAAATATGTAAAGAGATACTTTGACAGTTAAGAGAAGATTGTCTATAAAAGAAAATATTGTTTAGCTATTGTCTTCTAGGAAAAATGTAATATGGATACAACTTAATAATACCTTTCAGGAAACAATGCTTTAAAATGTTGTCTAAAATAGAGATCCTCCCAACTTTTTATTTATGAAAATGATTTGGGTTTCGACAAAGCAATATAATGGGCTAGTAATAGTTTGAACATACTATGTTAATGAACACTGAAAAGCCCTTACCTTACGGAAGCTCATAATTGACAGATGTACACTACTGAGTCCCAAATGGATGCAAGGTGAAATGAAATAAACCTTTTAAATGCCACTTTAAAAATGTAGAGTTGGGAGACAGATCCAAGATGGCCAATCACTAGCAGCTCAGGATTGCAGCTCCCAGTAAAAGCACAGAGAGCCAGTGGACGCCACACTTACCAATAAATTTTTGCTGCCCACGGACCAGGACATTCCCAGTGGAGGAGCCCCACGGGTCGCCAGCGTGACCCTTTCGGCTGGCGCGGCTTTTTTGCCAGCGCCTCGGCTCAGCGGCTCTTGGTGCGGAGTAAACGGGACTGAGTCTCCTTTTGGATGATGTCTGGAGCTCTGGGAAGTCAGAGCAGTCCATCCAGCTGACTGAAAAAGGGGCTGAGAAGCCAGACCGGAGACCCCCGGGCAGAAAAGCACCATGAATTTCAATGCTGCTGTCTTAGCTAGCGTTGCGAGTCGCACAGTGAAAATTACATAGATTCCGGAGCTGGGAATCAACAAGCTGGACGTCCACTCAGAGATCTAATTTGAAAGTTGGTAATTACAAAGACGACAGATGGATAAAACCATAAAGATGCCAAGAAGCCACCGTAAAAAAAACTGAGAACACTCAAAATCAGAAAGTCTCTCCTTCTACAGAGGACGCTAGTTCCTCATCAGTCATGGACCAAGGCTTGATGGAAAACGACTGTGAAGAATCATCAGAATTAGGCTTCAGAAGGTGGATAGTAAGAAACTTCTGTGAGCTAAAAGAATATGTTCTAAACCAATGCAAAGAAACTAATAACTTTGAAAAAAGGTTTGACGAAATGCTCACGAGAATGGACAAGTTAGAGAACATAAATGAATTCATGGAGCTGAAAAACACAATACGAGAAATCTGTGAAGTATGCACAAGTTTTAACAGTCGAATTGATCAAGTAGAAGAAAGGATATTAGAGGTCGAAGACCAACTTAATGAAATGAAGCGAGAAGACAAGATCAGAGAAAAAAGCGTAAAAAGGAATGAACAAAATCTCCAAGAAATATGGGACTATGTGAAAAGACCTAATTTATGCTTAATAGGTATACCTGAAAGTGACAAAGAGAATGAATCCAAGTTGGAAAATATT
>CAUYQU010004552.1:0-15184 GCA_963574635.1 Cheracebus regulus
AGTTTCTTTCTTTCTCCTTTTCTTTTTCTAAAATCTCTTCCTCTCTTTCATTTTTTCTTTCTTTTGCTGTTTCTTTCTTTCTCCTTTTCTCTCTTTTTCTAAAATCTCTTCCTCTTCCTTTCTCTCTTTCATTCTTTTTATTCTTAAAAAAAAAAAAAAAAAAGAGAGAGGAGAGAGAATGAGAATGACCTAGTGCCTTCAGATCTGGGCCTCAAAAAAAAATGATTTCTGTAAACCCAGCAGTGAGATATATAGTGCAGAAAATAATTCTAAGAAACCCAGGGTAACAGCTTTATTTTAGCTGGTAGCTGTGGTTTTAACACAATTCAGGAAATAAACAGCATTTCACATTATGTTTATACTAAGCATGCCACTTCCACCAACTACATAAGGAAACCTGACTGCCTACACTTGTCACAAATTTTGTAGGTGTTTTATTTTAGCTATATTATTTTATTTTAAGTTGAATTTATTAAGCTCTTCTAAGATTATGGCTCCGAATTATGGCACTTTGGGTCTCCATCAGGAGTAATCAACAGACTGGGTGCAGTGGCTCACACCTGTGATTCCAGCACTTTGGGAGGCCAAGGTAGGAGGATTGCCTGAGCCCAGGAGTTTGAGACCAGCCTGGCCAACATAGAGAGACTATATCTCTAGAAAACTTTTAACAGTGAGTCAGGCATGGTGGCACATGCCTAGAGTCCTAGCTACTCCGAAGGCTGAGGAGAGACAATCACTTGAGGCCAAGAGATCAAGGCTGCAGTGAGTCATGATCACTGCACTCCCGGCAGGGCCACAGAGTGAGACCCAGTCTCAAAAAAAAAATACAAAGAAATTAATTAGGCCAGGTGCGATGGCTCACGCCTGTAATCCCTGCACTTTGGGAGCCTGGGTTGGGCAGATCACGAGGTCAAGAGATGGAGACCATCCTGGCCAACAAGGTGAAACCTTGTCTCTACTAAAAATACAAAAAGTAGCTGGGTGTGGTGGCACATGCCTGTAGTCCCAGTGACTCAGGAGACCGAAGCAGGAGAATCGCTTGAACTTAGGAGGCCGAGGTTGCAGTGAGCCGAGATCACACCACTGCACTTCAGCCTGGTGGCAGAGCCAGACTCCATCTGAAAAAAAAAAAAAAAAAAGGAATAAACTTGAAATGCACAACAGCTGAGGTGAATGAATCTCCAGGGAATTATGCTTTGGGTGGGTGGGTGCGGGGAAGGCAATCTCAAAAATGTTACATACTATCTGATTCTTTTGTTTTGTTTTGAGAGGGAGTCTCCCTCCGTCACCCAGGCTAGAGAGCATTGGTACAATCTCGGCTCACTGTAACCTCCGCTTCCTGGGTTCAAGTGATTCTCCTGTCTCAGCCTCCCAAGTAGCTGGGATTACAGACATGCAACATCACACCAGCTAATTTTTGTATTTTTAGTAGAGACAGGGTTTCACCATGTTGGCCAGGCTGGTCTAGAACTCCTGATCTCAAGTGATCCACTTGCCCCAGGCCTGATCGGTATTTTAAATGTGGGCGTGAATATGCAAACCTTTGTAGGAGAGCAAATCATATAAAATTTACTATAAGATCGCGCCGGGTGTGGTGGCTCATTCCTGTAATCCCAGCACTTTGGAAGGCCAGAGGTGGCAGATCACTTGAGGTCAGGAGTTCGAGACCAGCCTGGCCAATATAGCGAAACCTGTCTCTACTAAAAATACAAAAATTAGCCAGGCCTAGTGGCAGGCACCTGTGGTCCCTGTTACTCGGGAGGCTCAAGTAGGAGAGTCTCTTGAACCTGGGAGGTAGAGGTTATGGTGAGCAAGATCGTGCCACTGCACTCCAGCCTGGGTGACAGAGCAAGACTCTGTCTAAAAATAAATAAACCTGGGAGTGGCATCCACCAGACAATGGCAGAACAGGTTTTCCAGCTCTGAACTGGAGCTACCAGAAGCCATCTGGAGCCAAGCCAAGCCAGGGTTTCCCAAACATCACCCGCAGATGTGCTCTCTGAGAGGAGTGAGCCCCGCCAGGTCTGGGCTTTAGCAGGTCTGCTTCTCACAGGGAAAGCATTCGCTGTTGTTGGCATATCCAGCTGTTACTTTTCCCTGGGGCTGTACACCAGTTCTAATGACTTTGTAAATAGATAGTTACTTTTTTTTTTTTTTTTTTTTTGAGACAGAGTCTTGCTCTCTCATCAGGCTGGAGTGCAGTGGTGCGATCTCAGCTCACTGCAACCTCCATCTCCCGGATTCAAGCGATTGTCCTGCCTTAGCCTCCTGAGTAGCTGGAATTACACGCTCATGCCACCACACCTGTATAAAAGTTACTACAGACACACACACACACACACACACACACACACACACACACACACACACACACAAATGAGTATAAGTAAAATAGAGAAAATCCACATAAGATCACGTCGGGCATAGTGGCTCATTCCTGTATCCCAGCACTTTGGGAGGCCAAAGGTGGGCAGATCATTTGAGGTCAGGAGTTCGAGACCAGCCTGGCCAATATGGTGAAACCCCATCTCTACTAAAAATACAAAAATTACCTGGGTGTGGTGGCATGCACTTGTAATCCTAGCTACTTGGGAAGCTGAGGCAGCAGAATCGCTTGAACCCAGGTAGTAGAGGTTGCGGTGAGCCAAGATCACACCATTGCACTCCAAACTGAGTGTCACAGTGAGACTCTGTCTCAAAAAAAAAAAATACAAAAAATCGGGCGCGGTGGCTCACACCTGTAATCCCAGCACTTTGGGAGGCCGAGGTGGGCAGATCACAGGGTCAAGAGATCGAGACCATCCTGGCCAACATGGTGAAACCTCATCTCTACTAAAAATACAAAAATTAGCTGGGCGTGGTGGCTCGTGCCTGTAGTCCCAGCTACTCGGGAGGCTGAGGCAGGAGAATTGCTTGAACCTGGGAGGCGGAGGTTGCAGTGAGCTGAGATTGAGCCACTGTACTCCAGCCTGGTGCCTGGCGACACAGCAAGACTCTGTCTCAAAAAAAAAAAAAAAAAAAAATACAAAAAATCATGAGTAGCAACTTTGGGAGGCCTAGAGGGGCAGATAACTTGAGGCAAGGAGTTTGAGACCAGCCTGGCCAACATGGCGAAAACCCGTATCTACTAAAAATACAAAAATTAGCCAGATGTGGTTACAATTGTCTGTAATCCCAGTTACTTGGGAGGTTGAGGCATGAGAATCAGTTGAACCTAGGAGGCAGAGGCTGCAGTGAGCCGAGATTGTGCCACTGCACTCCAGCCTGGGCAACAGGGTGAGACCCTGTCTTACAAAAAAATCTGAAATGGCAGCCACCTCACACCATTAGGAGGGCTACAGTTAAAAATAAAATAAGGCTGGGTGTGGTGGCTCACATCTGTAATCTCAACACTTTGGGAGGCCCAGGTTGGGGGATCACTTGAGCCTAGGAGTTCAAGACAAGCCTGAGCAAGAGAGCAAGACCTTGTCTCTACTAAAAAAACTGGTCTGGGCACAATGGCTCACACCTGTAATCCCAGCACTTTGGGAGGCCAAGGTGGGTGGATCACTTGAGTCCAGCCTAGCCAACATGGTGAAACCCCATCTCTACCAAAAATACCCAAAATAGGGAGAGAGATCCAAGATGGCCGACTACTAGCAGCTCAGGATTGTAGCTCCCAGAGTGAGTGCACAGAACGAAAGGATGCCACATTTTCAGATGAATTTTTGTTGCTTACGGACTAGGAGATTCCCAGCGGAGGAGCCCCATGGGTCGCCAGTGTGACTCTTGTGGCCGGTGTGGCGGTTTTGCCGGCGGTTCTCAGAGCAGACTAAACAGGACTAGCTTCCCTTTTGATCAACGTTTAGATCTCCAGGAAGGCGAGTCACCTATTTACATGATTGAAATAAGGATTCAAGAGGGAAGCCAGACCAGAGATCCCCAAGCAGAAAACCACCACGAATCTTAATGCAACGGTTTTAGCCGGCGCAGTGGGTTGCTCAGATTTAGACGTTGGGAATCAACAAGTTGGACGTCCGCTCAGAGACCTAAATTGAAAGTAGGTAATTACAGAGACGACAGGTGGATAAAATTACAATGACGGGAAGGAACCTGCGTAAAAAAGCTGAGAATACCCAGAAGCAGAATGCTTCTCCTTCTACAGGGGATCACAGTTCTTCACCATCAAGGGAACAAGGCCTGATGGAGAATGAGTGCGTTCCAGTAACAGAAATGGGCTTCAGAAGGTGGATGATAAGGAACTTTTGTGAGCTAAAAGAACATGTTCTAGCCCAATGCAAAGAAACTAAGAACCTTGAAAAAAGGTTTGACGAAATCCTAATGAGAATAGACAATTTAGAAACGAATATAAGCGAATTATTGGAACTGAAGAACACAATAAGAGAACGTCGCGAAGTATGCACAGGTTTTAACAGTCAAATTGATCAAGCAGAAGAAAGGATATCAGAAGTCGAAGACCTACTTAATGAAATGAAACGAGAAGACAAGATTCGAGAACAAAGAGTAAAAAGGAATGAGCAAAGTCTCCAGGAAATATGGGACTATGTGAACAGACCTAATTTACAACTGATCGGTGTACCTGAATGTCATGAAGAGAATGAATCCAAGTTGGAAAATATTTTTCAGGATATTATTCAGGAAAACTTTCCTAACCTAGTAAGGCAGGACAATAACTCCAGGTAATCCAGAGAACACCACAGAGATATTCCTCAAGTAGACCAACTCCAAGACAGATAATTGCTAGATTCACTAGGGTTGAAATAAAGGAGAAAATTCTAAGGGCAGCTAGAGAGAAAGGTCAGATTATCCATAAAAGGAAGCCTATCAGACTCACAGCAGACCTCTCAGCAGAAACCCTACAATTTAGAAGAGTGTGGGGGTCAATATTCAATATCCTCAAAGAAAAGAACTTTCAACCCAGAATCTCATATCCTGCCAAACTAAGCTTTATAAACAAAGGAAAAATAAATTTTTTTGCGAACAAGCAAGCACTCAGAGATTTTATCACCACCAGACCTGCTTTAGAAGATCTTCTGAAAGAAGCATTACAAACAGAAAGGAACAACCAGTATCAGTTATCTCAAAAATTCATCAAAATGTAAAGAGTATCTCCATAATGAAGAATTTACAACAAATAACGGGCAAAAAAGCCAGTTAGCATTAATTTACAATATTGAACTCACAAATATTAATATTAATCCTAAACTTAAATGGATACAATGCCCTAATTAAAGTCACAGACAGGCAAATTGAATAAAAAGTTAAAATCCATCGGTACGTAGTATCCAGACCCAACCCATAACAATACACAAAGACTTAAAAAACAGATGGAGGAAGATTTCAATGTAACAACAGGAGTTAAAGATTGTAAATATATACGTACCTAATAAAGGAGGACCCAGATATATAAGACAAGTTTTTATTGACTTACAAAGAGATTTGGACTGCCGCACAATAATAGCGGGAGATTTTGACCTCGCATTGTTAATTTAAATTATACCCATTCTGAAAGTGACTATATAATAGGAAATGAATTATTCTTTAGCATTTGCATAGTATCTTACAGACCTAAATGAAATATTGGTTGACTGTCTGTTATTTTCTTCCCTTATTCCTTCCTGTCTCTGTTGTTAAGTACAATTGGTGGCATAAAAGAGGCTTTTAATACCTTTTTAAGATTGCATTCCAGCCTGGGCAATAGAGCAAGAATTCTGTTCTCTCACCCACTTTTTTTTTCTTCTTCTTTTTTCCTCTCATTAAAAAAAAAAAAAAATACCCCAAATAACCTGTCTCTACCAAAAATGCTCTGTCTACAAAAAAAAAAAAAAAAAAAAAAATCAGAAATTAGCCAGGTGTGGTGGTGCTTACCTGTAGCCCCAGCTTCTCAGGAAGCTGTGACATCACTTGAACCTTGGTGGCAGAGATTGCAGTGAGCCAAGATCATGCCACTGCACTCCAGCCTGGGCAATGGAGTTTGACCCTGTCTCAAACAAACAAAAAAGATTAAGAAGAGAAATTTTATGTGATGTGTATTTTACAAATTTATATATTTTTTTTCTGTTTTTTATTTATTTGCACAGGTTCTCACTGTGTTGCCCAAGCTGGAATGTCATGGTGTGATCATGGCTCACTGCAGCCTCAACCTCCCAGGGCTCAGGTGATCCTCCCACCTCAGCTTTTCACTACAGGTTTGCGCCAGCACACCAGGCTAATTTTTGTCCTTTTTTTTGTAGAGATAGGGTCTTGCTATGTTGGCCAGGCTGGTCTCAAACTCCTGGGATTAAGCGGTCCTCCTGCCTTGGCCTCCCAAAGTTCTAGGATTACAGGCGTGAGCCACCATACCCAGCCTTCTTTAGTGTTTTTTGTTTGTTTTCGACAGGGTCTTGTTCTGCTGCCCAGGATGGAGTGCAGTGATGCAGACGCAGCTCACTGCAGACGAAGTTCTGGGCTCAAGTGATCTTCCCACCTCAGCCCTCCAGGAGCTGGGACTGCAGGTGCACACCAGCACATCAGGGTATATATATATATATATATATTTTTTTTTTTATAGAAACGGGGTTTCACCTTGTTGGCCAGGCTGGTCTTGAACTCCTGACCTCAGGTGATCCGCCTGCCTCGGCCTCCCAAAGTGCTGGGATTACAGGCGTGAGCCACCGCGCCCGGCCGATCAGGGTATATTTTTTAAAATTTTATCTAAGACTATGTTGCCCAGGCTGCTCCAGAACTCCTGGGCTCAAGGGATCCTCCTATGTCAGCCTTCCAAAGTAATGGTAATGAGATTACAGGTGTGAGCCACTGTGCCTGGCCTGCACAATTTTTTTTGAGATGGAGTTTCGCTCGTCGCCCAGGCTGGAGTACAGTGGTGCAATATCAGCTCTCCACAACCTCCGCCTCGCAGGTTTAAGTGATTCTCCTGCCTCGGCTTCCCAAGTAGCTGGAATTACAGGCATGTGCCACCATGCCCAGCTAATTTTTGTATTTTTAGTAGAGATAGAGTTTCTCCATGTTGATCAGGCTGGTCTCGAACTCCTGACCTCAGGTAATCCACCCACCTCCGCCTCCCAAAGTGCTGGGATTACAGGCGTGAGCCACCGTGCCCGGCCCACAATTTTTAAAAAAGTCATAAACAAGCCAGGCACGGTGGCTCACCCCATGATTAAGATTGTGGCTTCTGGGCCAGGAGTGGGGGCTCAAGCCTGCAATCCCAGCACTTTGGGAGGCAGAGGCGGGTGGATCAAATGAGGTCAGGAGTTCAAGACCAGCCTAGCCAATATGGCGAAACCCATCTCCACTAAAATATAAAAAATTAGCTGGGCATGGTAGCAGTGTGCCTGTAGTCCCAGCTACTCAGGAGGCTGAGGCACTAGAATTGCTTGAACCTGGGAGGCGGAGGTTGCAGTGAGCCGAGATCTCACCACCGCACTCCATCCTGGGTGACACAGCAAGACTATGTCTCAAAAAAATAAATAAGGCTGGGTGAGGTGGCTCACACCTGTAACTCCAGCACTTTGGGAGGCCAAGGTGGGCTGATCATGAGGTCAGCAGTTCGAGGCCAGCCTGGCCAACATTGTGAAACCCCATCTCTACTAAAAATACTACAAAAAAAAAAAAGTGAGAAAAATTAGCTGGCCCTGGTGGCAGGCACCTGTAATCCCAGCTACTTGGGAGGCTGAGGCAAGGAGAATCGCTTGAATCCAGGAGGCAGAGGTTGCAGTAAGCTGAAATCACAACACTGCACTCCAGCCTACACGACAGTGCGAGGCTCCGTCTCAAAAAATTTTTTTAAATAAATAAATCAATAAATCATAGCTTCTGTATTTCTGGGCTATTTCCAAAGTGAGAGGATGCGGGGGTGCTTGTCATGCTCTTGCACCGTTGGACCTTCTGAGGTTAGATTCGTGTCCCATGTGACAGAATGGAATTAGGAAGGCACCGGCGGCCTCGAGTCAGCCAGCAGGTGTGGGAATGATCGCCAAGAACCCTCACTCGAAGAAAAGCTGTCCTTTTGGTGGCGCCAAGCTGGTTTTCCTTTTAATGCTGGTTCCTTTGTTGTGGTGGCACCAAACATCACAGAGTTGCCACTGTGTTGTGCTGGATTCCCCGAGGAGCCCAGAAGGAGACTTTTTTCTTTTATTTTTCTCTTGTTTTACAAATAGACATGACCCAGGCTGGTCTCAAACTCCTGGGCTCAAGTGTTCCTCCTGTCTCAGCCTCCCAAAATGCTGGGGTCACAGGCAGCAGCCACTTCCACCAGTCAAGATTTTCCTTTTTTTTTTTTTTTTGAGATGCAGTCTCCCTCGGTCGCCCAGGCTGGAGTGCAGTGGCACAATCTCAGCTCACTGCACCTGAGTTCCAGCAATTCTCCTGCCTTAGCCTCCTGAGTAGCTGGGATTACAGGCACATACCACCAGATCTGGCTAATTTTGTATTTTTAGTAGAAACAGGGCTTCAACACTTTGCCAGGTTAGTCTCGAACTCTCGGCCTCAACTGATCTCCCTGCCAGGAGAGTCTTGAAAAGTGCTGGGATTACAGGCATGAGTCACCACACCCGGCCCCAGGCTGGTCTTGAGCTCCTAGGTTCAAGCCATCTTTCCTTCTCTGTCTCCCAAAGCACTGAAATTAGAGATATGAGCCAATGTGCCAAGATTTTTCTTTATACTTAAAATATCCAACACAATGGTGTGAAAGAAGTCACAAATTCTTTTTCTTTCTTCCCTTCCTTCCTTCTTTCTTTCCTACTTTCTTTTTTTGACAAGGAGTCTCACTCTTGTCACCCACGGTGGAGTGCAGTGGTGATCTCGGCTCACTGCAGCCTGTGCTTCTCGGGTTTAAGCAATTCTCCTGCCTCAGCCTCCCAAGTAGCTGGGACTATAGATGCACACTGTGCCCAGCTAAGTTTTAAATTTTTTTGAGAGATGGAGTTTCACCATGTTGGTCAGGTCGCTCACGAACCCCTGACCTCGTGTTCTGCCCACCTCAGCTTCCCAAAGTGCTGGGATTACAGGCGTGAACCACTGTGCCTGGCCCCTATAAATTATTTTTCTGGTGCAAGGTGAAGACAGCATTTCTTGCTTTTGAAATCAGAGCCTCTGGAATTTTCTTGGGCCAGCAGCCACAGTGACCTAAGCCAGAAATCCCTACCAGAGCCCAGAAGGTCCCCACCCTGCCCTCCTCTAGTCCCCATTCACTCTGGCCACACTGGTCTCATTGTTCCTCCAGCCTGCCGGGCATGGTCTGGCCACAGGGCCTTTGCACCTGCTGTTCGCTCTGTCTGAAGTGTTATGTCTCCCAGTCGTCCACATGGCTCCTCCTTCCTGTCTGTCCTTCAGACATTTGTTCCCATCTCACCACCTCCTGTCACCTTATTCAGTAGGACAGCCTGTCTCTCTCCCAGCACTAAGCTCTCCCAATAGCTTCTTACTCTATATTCTTTTTTTTTTTTTTTTTTGAGACAGAGTTTTGGTCTTGTTGTCCAGGCTGGAGTGCAATGGCAAGATCTTGGCTCACTGCAACCTCTGCCTTCCAGGTTTCAGTGATTCTCCTGCCTCAGCCTCCTGAGTAGCTGGGACTATAGGCGCATGCCACCATGCCCAGCAAATTTTTGTATTTTTAGTAGAGACGGGGTTTCTCCATGTTGGCCAGGATGGCCTTGAACTCCTAACCTCGTGATCTGCCCACCTCGGCCTCCCAAAGTGCTGCGATTACAGGCGTGAGCCACTGCGCCCGGCCTTATTTTGATTTCTAATGATGAAGGTTTTCGTTTGTTTGATTGAATATCTGATAGCAAACCAGGTTGTGTCATCTACCTTCCTGCTGAGAACTAGAAGAGCTATTCCAGGAATTTTAATTTTGGCATTTTAGGCATTTTGGCTTAGTTACTTCTTGGTTGTGGGGGGGATTTCCTGTACATGGTTGAATGTTTAGCAGCTCATTAGATTCCAGTAACACCCCTCCTCCACTCCAGTTCTGACAACTAGAAATGTCTCCAGATATTGTGAAATATTCCCAGGGGGTCAAAATTTCCCCTGCTTGAGAAATAGTGGACAAAACAAGATGTTTAATTTCTTTTTCTTTTTCTTTTTTTTTTTTTTGAGACAGAGTCTTGCTCTGTTGCCCAGGCTGGAGTGCAGTGGCATGACCTCAGCTCACTGCAACCTCTGCCTCCCGGGTTCAAGCGATTCTCCTGCCTCAGCCTCCTGAGTAGCTGGGACTACAGGTGTGCACCACCACACCCAGCTAATTTTTTGTATTTTTAGTAGAGATGGGGTCTCACCATATTGGTCAGGGTGGTCTTGAATGCCTGACCTTGTGATCCGCCTGCCTTAGCTTCCCAGAGTTCTGGAATTACAGGCATGAGCCACCATGCCTGGCCTTTCTTTTCTTTTCTTTTCTTTTTTTTTTTTTGAGACCAAGTCTTGCTCTGTTGCCCCAGCTGGAGTGCAGTGGTGCAATCTCGGCTCACTGCAACCTCTGCCTCCCAGGTTCTAGAGATTCTCCTGCCTAAGCCTCCCAAGTAGCTGGGATTACAGGCACTTGCCACCACACCCCAAAACTTTTTTCTATTTTTAGTAGAGATGGAGTTTTACCATGTTGGCCAGGCTGGTATTGAACCCCTAGCCTCAAGCAATCTTCCCACCCTGACCTTCCAAAACACTGGAATTATAGGGGTGAGCCACCATGCCCACCTCACTTTTTTTTTTTCTGAGATAGAGTCTCATTCTGTCACCCAGGAAGGAATGCAGTGGTACAATCTTAGCTTATTACAACCACAGTCTCCTGGGTTCAAGCGATTCTTATGCTTCAGCCTCTGGAGTACCTGGAAATACAGGTGTGCACCACCATGACTGGCTAATTTTTGTATATTTAGTAGAGAAGCGATTATACCATGTTGGCTAGGATGGTCTAGAACTCCTGACCTCAAGTGATTCACCAGCCGTGGCCTCCCAAAGTGCTGGGATTACAGCCACCATGCCCAGCCTTCACCTTAAAATATTTTTGAAGGCATCAGAGAAATATGGCAATGAAAATTTGTGAAATCCAGGGCAGGCCATGGCGATTCATACCTGTAATCCCAGCACTTTGGGAGGCCAAGGTGGGGGGAATCACCTGAAATCCAGAGTTGGAGACCAGCCTGGTCAACATGGTGAAACCCCATCTCTACCAAAAATACAAAAATTAGTCCAGGTGTGGTGGCTCATGCCTGTAAACCCAGCACTTTGGGAGGCCAAGGTGGGTGGATCAACTGAGGTCAGGAGTTCGAGACCAGCCTGGCAAACATGGTGAAACCCTGTCTCTACCAAAAAATACAAAAAGTAGCTGGGTGTGGTGGCAGATGCCTGTAATCCCAGCTACTCAGGAGGCTGAGTCAGGAGAATTGCTTGAACCCAGGAGGCAGAGATTGCAATGAGCCAAGATCACACCACTGCATTCCAGCCTGGATGACAGAGCGAGATTCCATCTTAAAAAAAAAAAAAAAAAAAAAAAAGAATTTCTTCCTTGGTAAATGAATTGGTACATGCAGAAAAAAAAAAAAGAAAGAAAGAATTTCTAAGTAAGAAATCTTTTCTCAACAGCATTTATCATTAGGGAAATGCACATCAAGACCACAATGAGATACCACTTCCCACCCAAAGAAAACACAACAGAAAAAGCAAGCACCGCTGAGAATGTGGAGACATTGGAGCCTGTGCAACATGGTTGGTAGGAATGTAAAATGGTGCAGCCACTGTGGAAAGCAGTATGGCACAAATAAAAAAAGACAGACGCAAATGACCATTAGCTGACAGCAGACATCTGCACTGAAGGAAGTTATTCTTTTTTTTTTTTTGGAGGGTCTCCAAAAACACACAAAAAAGCTGACCACAGCCTCAACTTCCTGGGCTTAAGTGGTTCTCCCTCTTCAGCCTCCCAGGTAGCTGGGACCACAGACATGGGACACCACACCCAGCAAATTAAAAAAATTTTTTTGGCCAGGCGCGATGGCTCATGCCTGTAATCCCAGCACTTTGGGAGGCCAAGTTGGGCAGATCACTTGAGTTCAGGAGTTCGAGACCAGCCTGGCAAACATGGTGAAACTCTGTCTGCACTAAAAATACAAAAATTACAGGAGTGGTGTGGTGCCTGTAATCCCAGCTACTCGGGAGACTGAGGCATGAGAATTGCTTGCACCTGGGAGGTGAAGGTTGCAGTGAGCTGATATCATACCACTGCACTACAGCCTGGGTGACACAGTGACACTCTGTCTCCAAAAAAAAGAAAAAAGAAAAAAACTAGCTGGACATGGTGGCACACATCTGTAATCCCAGCTATTGGAGAGCTGAAGCATGAGAATTGCTTCAATCCACAAGACAGGGGTTGCAGTGAGCCGAGATCGTGCCACTGCACTCCAGCCTGGGCCACAGAGCAAGACTCCATCTCAAGAAAAAAAAAATTGTTTTTTAGAGATAGGGTCTCACTCTGTCACCCAGGATGGTCTGAAACTCCTGGGCTCCAGCGATCCTCCTCCCTTGGTCTCCCAAAGTGCTGTGATTACAGGTGTGAGCCACAACACCCAACCTTGTTTTGTTTTACTAGCTGGGTGTGACATGTTATCTCTTCCTCTTTTTTTTTTTTTTTTTGAGACAGGGTCTCACTTTCTTCACCCAGGCTGGAGGACAGTGAGATGATCCTGGCTTCCTGTGGCATCAACCTCCTGGGCTCAGGTGACCCTCCACTCAGCCTCCCAAGTAGCTGGGACTACAGGAGCACACTACCTCACTCAGCTAATTTTTTTTATATTTACATGTTTCATTTATTTATTGAGACAGAGGCTAATTTTTGTATTTTTAATAAAGATGGGGTTTCACCATGTTGACCAGGCTAGTCTTAAACTGCTGACCTTGCGATCCATCCACCTCAGCTTCCCAAAATGCTGGGATTACAGGCTTGAGCCACCATGCCGGCCAGGAGTCTTTTCAAAGCATCACCACCTCAGCAAGGTCACAGATTGGAGCCCCAGCTGGGAGGAAACAGAGCTGTCAACATCAGATGAGCCTCAACAAAGACAAGTGCAGTCCCTGCAGGGGATGATGAAAACTTTTCAAAGCCCACTGTCCCACGAGCAAAGTTCAAACCAATTGTCTGAGGACAGAGCCTACACTGATAAACAGTGATGTGGCGGCAGAACTCAAACAGTGGAAAACCCTGCAAGTTCTAGCCTGAATAACATCCAGAAGAGCTGGGTTACTAGAGCAGTGCACCTCTCCCTGGTTTTGATTCAAAGGATTTGTCAGAATTTAAATTAATAATTTTTTCATGTAATTATTTGCTACAAAGGGTTAGAACCAACTATGAAGTTAGAAGGCACACTCCCCCCAAGACTGCTCATTGTTTATATCAGTTTTTCTTTCTTTTTTTTTTTTTAAAGAGCGTCTCACTCTGTCACCCAGGCTGGAGTGAAGTTGAGCAATCTTGGCTCATGCAACCTGCACCTCCGAGGCTCAGATGATTCTCCTGCCTCAGCTTCCCAAGTAGCTGGGATTACAGGCATGCACCACCATGCCCAGCTAAATTTTTGTGTGTGTTTTTAGTAGAGATGGGGTTTGCCATGTTGGCCAGGTGGGTCTCAAACTCCTGACCTCAGAATCTACCCGCCTTGGCCTTCCAAAGTGCTGGGATTACAGGTGTGAGCCGCTGCACCTGGCCCTGGCATTTTATTTATCTTTTGGGGACGAAGTCTGGTTCTCGTGCTGAAGCTGGAGTGCAGCAGCAAGATATCAGCTCACTACAACCTCTGCCTTCCAGGTTCAAGCGATTCTCCTGCCTCCACCTCCCCAGTAACTGGGATTACAGGCATGTGCCACCGTGCCTGGCTAATTTTTCTTGGTATTTTTAGCGGAGACAGGGTTTTGCAATGCTGGCCAGTCTGGTCTTGAACTCCTGATGTCAGGTGATCCGCCTGCCCAGGCCTCCCAAAGTGCTGGAATTACAGGCATGAGCCAGTGTGCCCAGTCCCTGCACTGTCGTTCAATGGAAGGAAGTCTAACTTAATTTTCCCACAAATAGTTTCCAGATCAACTCTCACTCAAGGCAAACACCAGATCAGGCCGCTCTGCAAGGAACCACAAATGAGTGCAGGTGGGAAAGGGGTAACGCCCACCTGGTAGAGAAAGGGGGTTCACGCGCCCTCTAGTGTTCACCACAAGCTACAGGCGCCCTGCTATGCTCTGCATGGGGATCAGTAATGATTACGTACCAGGTCAGCTTTGAAGTAACCAAGATGTTGATAAATAAATGGTGAATAAACCAACTGGGGTCCATGCAGACAATGAAATATGTTCCACGAAAGAATACATTCCACTAGAAAAGCAAAGAACTAGCTGCTCAGAAGGCTGAGGTTGGAGGATCACTATGGTCCAGGAGTTTGCGGCGGCAGTGAACTATGATCTCACTACTGCACTCCAGCCTGGGCAATAGAGCAAAACCCTATCTTAAAAAAAAAAAAAATTGAGTTGGGCACAATGGCTCATATCTGTAATCCCAGTGCTTTGGGAAGCGGAGGTGGGCAGATCACTTGAGGCCAGGAGTTCGAGACCAGCCTAGCCAACATAGCAAAACCTTGTCTCTACTAAAAATACAAAAAATTAGCCAGTCGTGGTGGTGAACACCTGTAGTTCCAGCTACTTGGAAGGCTGAGGTGGGAGAATCCCTTGAACCCAGGAGGCAGAATTTTCATTGAGCCAAGACTGTACCACTGCACTCCAGCCTAGTAACACAGCGAGTCTCAAAAATAAAATAACACTAATAAATTAAAAAGTCTCCATAGGTAGCCACTCTGTGTTCACTTTATCTTTTTTTTTTTTTTAAAGAGAGAAAAAGAGAAAGAAAGAAACAGCAAAAGAAAGAAAAAATGAAAGAGAAAGAGGAAGAGATTTTAGAAAAAGAGAAAAGGAGAACGAAACTGCAAAAGAATGAAAGAAATGAAAGAGAAAGAAAGAGGAAGAGATTTTAGAAAAAGAAAAGGAGAAAGAAAGACACAGCAAAAGAATGAAAGACAGAAAGAGGAAGAGAAAGAGGGAGAGAGAATGGGATTCTTGTTTTATTGCCCAGGCTAGAATACAGTCTAAAAATGGGTATTAAAAACCTCTTTTATGCCAATAATTGTGTTTAACAATGGAGACAGAAAGGAATAGGGGATGAAAATAA
>CAUYQU010004553.1:0-23589 GCA_963574635.1 Cheracebus regulus
TTTTTTTTATTTTTTATTTTTTTTTTTTTTTATTTTTTTTTTATTTTTTTGTTTTCGGGGTTGGGGGGGGGGGGGGGGGGGGGGGGGGGGGGGGGGGGGGGGGGGGGGGGGGGGGGGGGCCCCCCCCCCCCCCCCCCCTCGTGCACCGTAGCTAACCTCTACCTCAATCCCCTACCTCAAACTGGCCAACTGGATGGGGAGAAACACCATGGAAATCTTCCTCTTTTGGCCAGTGAAGGTCAAGAATCCATTTCTGTCTCTGAAATGGTGGGTCTCAACCGGGTGATTCTCCTCCCTAGGGAACCTTTGGCAATGTTTAGAGACATTTCAGATGGTCCCAACTGGGTGAAAGCAAGTGCTACTGGCATCCAGGGACAGAGGCCTGGGACGCTGCTGACATCCTACAGAGCACAGGACGGCCGCCATCCCGAGGAGCTCTCTGGCTCTAATGCCTACGGCGCTGAGTGTGAGAGCCCTGCTCTAGAAGAGCCGAGAGAAGCATGCGGGTGTTGACAGCCTCCCCCCACCACAGGGGCATCCTCTTGGTGGGCCAGACCATCAGAAGCCCCTGCCGCCCACTGTAGGCCTGCTCTTTGTCTTTCTGGTCGGGCAGGCCTATCGTCTCCCACGACTCAATCCTGAGGCCCCCTCCCCAGGGTACCCTCAACTCCACCTCAGCTCCTGGGCTGGCCTGTCACCTCCTGTACGCCCCGCTCCCTCAGCTTCCCCACCAGCATTCAGGCTCCTACGGGCAGACCACCCCTGGGTCTCACCTCCCTCACTGCCTCCTGCCACCTCTCTTCTCAGCCGCTTCCTTTACCTCTCTGGCCCTTCTTTTCTGGCTTCTCCTTCTTTTCCCAACCACTACAGTCTGGAGCTTTTAGGGCTTGGTCTCAGACCCCTTCGCCTCTTCTTACTCCTTAAGAATGAAAGCTCCGAAAGCACAGAACCATCTAGAACCACACCTCGCACAGAGTTAGTGTTCAGTAAACATCTGTTGAATGAATGAATGAAAGCATGAATGACTATGCCATCAATTTCGAGATCTGTATCTTAGATCTTGGTACCCCCCGGAGAGCCTGGTACAGCAAACTACTTCTTCAACACCTTCCTTTTGATGTCCCCAAAGCAATTCAAACTCAAACATGCAACCCCTCCTCACTCCCTGCCGCTCTTCTGGGCTCCCACCTCAGGGACTGGCATCACCATCCACCCAGCTGCCCACACCAGAGGCCTGGACACTCTGACACTCCCAGCTCCCTCTCCCCTCGCTCTCTCCACATTAGTCACCAGACAACTCTACTTCCTACTCAGTCTTGAATCCTCATTCTTGCATCCGGCTGCTGCTTCCCATCCCCCTCACAAGCTGCCACAATCTCTGCTTGGACAACAGCCTCCCAGCTGGCTCCACCTCAGCCCCTCCAACCCATTCGCCCCAGCAACAGTTGTCTTTCAGACCAGAAATCTGGTCACAATGATCCTCCGCTCAAGCCCTTTCAGTGTCTCCATGCTGACCCGAGTAAGGTCTCCGATCCTCACTGCAGCCCACAGGCTGAACCTGCTTTTTGAGCCATCTAGGCTCACCGCAATGTCCGCCTCCTGGGTTCAAGCGATTTGCGTGTCTCAGCCTCTGAGTAGCTGGGATTACAAATGTGCACCACCACGCCTGGCTGATTTTTGTATAAGGCATCTTTTTGGTTTACAGCAAGATGAGCTCCTCGGGCTCTTCCCTGACTTGAAGCCCCATATAGCCAGGGGCCCTGCCGGTACTCCTTCAACTCCCGACCCCCAGACCATGGCAGTCAGTGGCCTACTCAGTCCCCAAGCACCTCAGACCACTTTTAGAATCCCATCCCCCAGTGGTTCTGATTTCACTTGTCAGAGGGAGGTCCAGGTATCTTTTTTTTGAGACGGAGTCTTGCTCTGTTGCCCAGGATGGAGTGCAGTGGTGCCATTTTGGCTCACTGCAACGTCTGCCTCCTGGGTTCAAGCAATTCGCGTGTCTTAACCTCCTGAGTAGCTGGGATTACAGGTGTGCACCACCATGCCAGACTAATTTTTGTATAAGACATCTTTTTAAAAAAGCCTCTCCAGTGATCTAACACGTAAGGCTGAGAACCACAGCTGGACAGCACCTAGGGCCACTGGGACCACTCCAGAAATCTCCTCCACCTGGCTTTGGTGTAAAGCCTGGAGGAATTTATGCCCCTGCTCTAGCTTTCACCAGGCTGAGCATGACACTGGGCCACTATTCTGGTGACCCTAGTTCTTGGAGTTGAGTTGGACGTAAAAGACGAGCCCCAGCCATGCTGCTGCTGACAGTTCTGGACGCCTCCAGCCACTGGGGCTGGTGCCCTGCCATCATCCTGGGCCGGGCTCATATGACTCATGAGCCTGGCTCTATCAAACCTGGCCAAATCCTGCACTGGGGGCTGGGCCTGGAGCACAGCCCCATGTCCCATGCCATCTGGCTCACCTCCTTTCCTCTCCGAAAGCCTGACAATGGCACTGAGTAAGATGCTATTCCACCTCAGGGAATGAAAGTATCTCAGGAAGCAAAAAATGAATGAAGTTTTGTTGAAAAACTTCAACACTGACCTGTCTGTTTCATGTCAGAAGCATCAGCAACCACTATGAAGGGGCAACCTTCTTCGTTTCTTTTAAGAACAGACCCAAAGGTCAGGAAAAGGAGAAGAGAGAAGGGAAAGAGAAGGTGGCTGCTTTGACACTTGAATGGCATGAAAGTGAAAAGCCAGGGTGGTGGGAAGAAGAGGAGAAAGTGCACCGCCGAGACTGACCTGATGATGAATGGGCCTCTGACCTCCAGGAGCTTCCGTTCGCTGCTGAATCTCTTCAGAAGGTTGATCATAAACTTATAAAAGTAGGAATTCATGGTGGGAGTGGAAGGAGAGCATTCTAAACCTTTGGTACCTGTAGAGAAAGGGACAGAGCCAGGAATTATTCTGATTATGTGTCCACAGGGTGAGGAGATCCACACAGACTATAGACAACTATAAATGCCAAAAAGGTGTGTGTGTGTGTGGGGGGGTAGGGGGCGGTTATAACACAATGAGGGAAAATCTCCAGTCAAGGACATGGAGCAACAGAGAAAAAGGCAAGTTTGCACAAGGAAATACAACTTGACTTACTGTAAAAATGTCCATTAATTAAAGTTCTACTTGTAACTTGAAAAAAATCCCATCACTGTCCACCCCTTTATCCAAGCCCAAACCACTTAGTGAACACCTTAGGTGTGTTAAGACCCTGCTAGGTGCTATGATTTAAAAAAAAAAAAACAAAAAAACTCTACTCTTTATCCCAATAAATGAAATACACGTGGGGTGTATTTGGGCCATTAAGGACAAACAAGAAATCAAAGAGAAGAAATGGGTAAGGTGGGTACTTGTGTCAATGAGTCAAGTCATTGTGGCTCAATGATCAACGAAATTGACAGACCCCAAAGGGGCAAAAGCCAGTCTCCTTTCCTAATGTTACTCGAGAAAAGGAAATTATGCATATCCACTGGGTTATAGACAGCAAACACTGACAACTGTTACAAAGTGTTTTAAAGTTTTACCAAATGTTTTGAAATCAAAAGCTTTTTCTTCCTCATCCTCAGGCAAAGATGCTCTTTTAGGATAGAACTCTGAAAACTTTCAAAGCCCGAGGTGGCTTTCTAACCAGTAGCACAAATGTCTCTGACATATGTCCCAGCAGAAAATACACCAAGGTACAGACACCACCCCCCGCTCCAGCCTTCCCCTGCACACGTGCCCCTTGGTAAAGTGCCCAGCACCAAGGGGACAAGGGAAGGGCTGATGGAATACTTGGCTGATCTGGGGTGGTATATCTGTAAGCTCCTTGGGGTCTTGCCTGGCAGTCCCTTCTAATATATGCCAACCTCCACAGTTCTGTGAAAGGAGTTACCAAGGGATGGAAGGAATCCTCAGTCACTGTCCGAGGCAAGACACTTTTATTTATTTATTTATTTAATTTTGAGACTGAGTCTTGCTCTGTTGCCCAGGCTGGAGTGCAGTGGTGTGATGTTGGCTCACTGCAACCTCTGCCTCCTGGGTTCAAGCGATCCTCTCATTTCAGCCTCCTAAGTAGCGGAGATTATAGGCATGCACCACCATATCCAGCTAATTTGTGTGTGTGTGTGTGTGTGTGTGTGTGTGTGTGTGTGTGTGTGTGTGTGTGTGTGTGTGTGTATTTTTTTAGTAGGGATAGGGTTTCACTATGTTGGCTAGGCTGGTCTCAAACTCCTGACCTCAGGTGATCCACTGGCCTTGGCCTCTCAAAGTGCTGGGATTACAGGCATAAGCCATTGTATCCAGCCCAAGGCAGGACATCTTTTAAAAGAAAACAGCTTTATTGAGATTTGATCCATATGCCATAAGGTTCATCCTCCTCAAGTGTGCAATTCAGTAGTACTCAGGACATTCACAAAGTTTTGCAGCCATCACCACTAATTTCAGAACATTTTTATCAACCCCCAAAAGAAACCCCATATTCATCATTCTCACCTCCAGCGGGCCCTAGCAATCACTGATCTACTTTCTGTCTCTATGGATTTGCCTCTTGTGGACATTTTCTACAAATAGAACTAGGCAGTATGTGGCTTCTTTCATTTGGCACGTTTTCAAGGTTCATCTACGTTGTAGTGTTTATCAGTTCTGTACTCATTTTTAGGGACGAATAATATTCGACTTTATGGCTATTCCATATTTTGTTTGTCCATTCATCAGCTGGTATTTTCTCCCATTCTGTTCTTTTTTTTTTTTTTGAGACAGGGTGATATTATAGTTTGAATATTTGTCCCCACCCAAATTGTATGTTGAAATTTAATTACCAGTGTTGGAGGTGGGGCCTGGTGGGAGTTACTAGATGATGGGGGTGGATTTCTCATGAATAGTTTACCACCAGCCCTTTGGTGTAATATTTGACATAGCCAGTTCTGACGAGATCTGGCTGTTTAAAAGTGTGGGGCACCTCCCTCTCTCTCTCTTGTTCCTGCTCTGGCCTGCTGTTTGCTGCCCCTTTGCCTTCCACTACGATTGTAAACTTCCTGAGGCCTCCTCAGAAGCTGAGCAGATGCCAGCACCATGCTTTCCATAAAGCCTGCAGAACTGTGAGCCAATTAAATCTCTTTTCTTAATAAATTATCCACTCTCAGTTTTTAACTAGTAATGCAAGAACAGCCTAATACAGTGTCTTGCTTTGTTGCCTAGGTTGTAGTGCATGGGAGTGATTACAGTTATACTGCAGCCACAAACTCCTGGGCCCAAGTGATCCTCCCACCTCAGCCTCCCAAGTAGCTAGGACTACAGGTGTGTACCACCACACCCAGCTAAATTTTTTAAACATTTTTTTTTGTAGAGATGGGGTTTCCCTATTTGCCTAGCCTGGTCTCAAACTCCTGGACCCCTGGCTTCCCAAAGTGTTGGGATTATAGCTGTGAGCCACCAAGCTCAGCCTTTTAATAAAAAAAAAAAAAAAAAAAAAAAATTGAACAGACAGGATCTAAGATGGCCGAATAGGAACAGCTCTGGATTTCAGTTCCCAGCGAAAATGCAGAGGGACAAAGATAGCAGAAGAAGAAACTGCCAGCAACTCTTACTGTTCTGCAGCCACCGCAGGTGATCCCCAGGCAAGCAGGGTCTGGAGTGGACCTCCAGCAGTCCTACTGCAGAGGGGCCTGACTGTTAGAAGGAAAACTAAGAAACAGAAAGAAATAACTTCATCAACAAACAGGATGTCCACTCAGAGACCCCATCTGAAAGTCAACAGCTACAAAGACCATAGGGAGATAAATCCACAAAGATGGGAAGAAACCAGCACAAAAAGGATGAAAACACCCAAAACCAGAACGCCTCTCCTCCTACAAGGGATCACAACTCCTCACCAGCAAGGGAACAAGGCTGGATGGAGAATGAGTCTGATGAATTGACAGAAACAGGCTTCAGAAGGTTGGTAATAACAAACTTCTCTGAGCTAAAAGATCATGTTCTAACCCAATGCAAAGAAACTAAGAACTTTGAAAAAAGGTTTGAGGAAATGCTAACAAGAATAAACAGCTTAAAGAGGAATATAAATGAATTGATGGAGCTGAAAAACACAACATGAGAACTTTGCGAAGCATACACAAGTTTTTGAGAGCCGAACTGACCAAGCAGAAGACAGGATATCAGAGATTGAAGATCAACTCAATGAAATAAAACGAGAAGGCAGGATCAGAGAAAAAAAGAATAAAAAGAAACGAACAAAGCCTCCAAGAAATATGGGATTATATGAAAAGATCTAATCTATGTTTGATAGGTATACCTGAATGTGATAGAGAGAATTAATCCAAGCTGGAAAATACTCTTCAGGATATTATCCAGGAAAACTTCCCTAGCCTAGCAAGGCAGTCCAATATTCAAGTCCAGGAAATACAGAGAATACCACAGAGATATTCCTCAAGAAGAGCAACCCCAAGGCACATAATCGTCAGATTCATCAGGGTTGAAACGAAGGAGAAAATGCTAAGCACAGCCAGAGAGAAAGGTCGGGTTACCCACAAAGGGAAGCCCATCAGACTCACAGTGGATCTCTCAGTATAAACCCTACAAGCCAGAATAGAATAGGGACCAATATTCAACATCCTTAAAGAAAAGAACTTTCAATGTAGAATTTCATATCCAGCCAAACTAAGTTTCATAAGTGAAGGAGAAATAAAATCCTTTATGAACAACCAATTGCTCAGAGATTTCATCACTACCAGGCCTGCTTTACAAGAGTTCCTGAAGAAGCACTAAACACAGACAGGAACAACCAGTATCAGCACTCCAAAAACATACCAAATGGTAAAGAGCATTGAAACAATGAAGAAACTGCATCAACTAATGGGCAAAACAGCCAGTTAGCATCAAAATGGCAGGATCAAATTCACACATAAAAATATTAACCTTAAACATAAAAGGGCTAAATGCCCCAATCAAAAGACACAGACTGGCAAATTGGATAAAATGTCAAAACCCATCGGTGTGCTGTATCCAGGAAATTCATCTCACGTGCAAGGATACACAAAGGCTGAAAATAAAGGGATGGAGAAGATTTACCAAGCAAATGGAGAGCGAAAAAAAAAAAAAAAACCAGGAGTTGCAATCCTAGTCTCTGATAAAATAGACTTCAAACCAACAAAAATCAAAAGAGACAAAGAAGGACATTATATAATGGTAAAAGGATCAATGCAACAAGAAGAGCTAATGATCCTAAATATATACACACCCAATACAGGAGCACCCAGACACATAAAGCCAGTCCTTAAGGACTTACAAAGAGACTCAGACTCCCACACAGTAATAGTGGGAGACTTTAACACTCCACTGTCAATATTAGACAGATCAACGAGACAGAAAATTAACAAGGATATCCAGGACTTGAATTCAGATCTGGACCAAGCAAACCTAATAGACATTTACAGAACTCTCTACCCAAATCCACAGAATATACATTCTTCTCAGCACCACATCACACCTACTCTAAAACTGACCACATAATTGGAAGTAAATCACTCCTCAGCAAATGCAAAATAATGGAAATCATAACAAACAGCCTCTCAGACCACAGTGCAATCAAATTAGAACTCAGAACTCAGAAACTAACTCGGCTTTATGGAACTCAAACAACTGGCTCTTGAATGTTGAATGGATAAACAATGAAATGAAGGCAGAAATAAAGATGTTCTTCAAAATCAACAAGAACGAAGCAACACACTAGAATCTCTGGGACACATTTAAAGCAGTGTCTAGAAGAAAATACATAGTAATAAATGCCCACATGAGAAGCAAGGAAATATCTAAAATTGGCACCCTATCGTCAAAATTGAAAGAGCTAGAGGAGCAAGATTAAAAAAAACTCAAAACCTAGCAGAAGACAAGAAATAACTAAGATCAGAGCAGAACTGAAGGAGATAGAGACACAAAAAACCCTTCAAAAAATCAGTACATCCAGGAGCTGGTTTTTCGAAAACATCAACAAAACAGACAGACCACTAGCCAGATTAACAAAAAAGAAAAGAGAGAAGAATCAAATATATGCAATAAAAAATGATACAGAGGATATCACCACAGATTCCACAGAAATACAAACCACCATCAGAGATTACTACAAACAACTTTATGCACATAAACTAGTAAACCTGGAAGAAATGGATAAATTCCTAGACACTTGCATCCTCTCAAGCCTAAACCAGGAAGAAGTCGAAACCCTGAATAGACCAATAACAAGGGCTCAAGTTGAGGCAGCAGTTAATAGCCTACCAATAAAAAAAAAGCCCAGGTTCAGATGGCTTCACAGCCAAATTCTACCAGACATACAAAGAGGAGCTGGTACCACTCCTTCTGAAACTATTCCAAACAATACAAAAAGAGGGAATCCTTCCCAAATCATTTTATGAGACCAACATCACCCTGATACCAAAACCTGGCAGAGACTCAACAAGAAAAGAAAACTTCAGGCCAATATCCATGAAGAACACAGATGCAAAAATCTTCAATAAAATACTGGCAAACTGATTACAACAGCACATCACAAAGCTTACCCATCACGATCAAGTAGGCTTCATCCCAGGGATGCAAGGCTGGATCAACATACAGAAATCTATAAACGTAATCCACTACATGAACAGAACCAAAGACAAAAACCACATGATTATCTCAATAGATGCAGAGAAGGCTTCTGACAAAATTCAACAGCGCTTTATGCTAAAAACCCTCAATAAACTAGGTATTGAAGGAACGTATCTCAAAATAATAAAAGATACTTATGAAAAACCCACAGCCAATATCATACTGAATGGGCAAAAACTGGAAGCATTCCCTTTGAAATCTGGCACTAGACAAGGATGCCCTTTCTCACCACTCCTATTCAATACAGTATTGGAAATTCTAGCCAGAGCAATCAGGCAAGAAAAAGAAATAATGGGTATTCAAATAGGAAAGGAGTAAGTCAAATTGTCTCTATTTGCAGACGACATGATTGCATATTTAGAAGACCCCATCGTCTCAGCCCAAAATCTTGTGAAACTGATAAGCAACTTCAGCAAAGTCTCAGGATACAAAATCAATGTGCAAAAATCACAAGCATTCCTATACACCAATAACAGACTTAAGGAGAGCCAAATCAAGAATCAACTGCCATTCACAATTGCTACAAAGAGAATAAAATACCTAGGAATACAACTTAAAAAGGATGTAAAGGACCTCTTCCAGGAGAACTACAAAGCACTGCTCAGCAAAATAAGAGACGGCACAAACAGATGGAGAAACATTCCATGCTCATGGTTAGGAAGAATCAATACTGTGAAAATGACCATACTGTCCAAAGTAATTGATAGATTCAACGTTATCCCCACCAAGCTACCAATGACCCTCTTCACAGATCTGGAAAAAACCACCTTAAACTTCATATGGAACCAAAAGAGAGCTTGCACAGCCAAGTCAATTCTACGCAAAAAGAACAAAGCTTGAGGCATCACACTACGTGACTTCAAACTATACTACAAGGCTACAGTAATCAAAACAGCATGGTACTGGTACCAAAACAGAGATACAGACCAATGGAACAGAACAGAGGCCTCAGAGGCAACGCCACACATCTACAACCATCTGATCTTCGACAAACCTGACAAAAAAACGCAATGGGGAAGGGATTCCCTGTTCAATAAATGGTGTTGCGAAAACTGGCTAGCCATGTGCAGAAAGCAGAAACTGGACCCCTTCCTGACATCTTACATTAAAATTAACTCCAGATGGATTAAAGACTTAAACATAAGACCTAAAACCATAAAAACCCTAGAAGAAAACCTAGGCAAAACCATTCAGGACATAGGCATAAGCAAGGACTTCATGACTAAAACACCAAAACCACTGGCAACAAAAGCCAAAATAGACAAATGGGATCTAATTAAACTCCACAGCTTCTGCACAGCAAAAGGAAGAATCATTAGAGTGAACTGGCAACCAACAGAATGGGAAAAAATTTTTGCAATCTACCCATCTGACAAAGGGCTAATATCCAGAATCTATAAAGAACTAAAACAGATTTACAAGAAAAAAACAAACAAACCCATTCAAAAGTGGGTGAAGGATACAAACAGACACTTTTCAAAAGAAGACATATATGAGGCCAACAAACATATGAAAAAATGCTCATCATCACTGGTCATTAGAGAAATGCCAATCAAAACTACACTGAGATACTATCTCATATCAGTTAGAATGGCGATCGTTAAAAAATCTGGAGACAACAAATGCTGGAGAGGATGTGGAGAAATAGGAACACTTTTACACTGTTGGTGGGAGTGTAAATTAGTTCAACCATTGTGGAAGACAGTGTGGCGATTCCTCAAGGACCTAGAAACAGAAATTCCATTTGACCCAGCAATCCCATTACTGGGTATATATCCAAAGGATTATAAATCGTTCTATTATAAAGACACATGCACACGTATGTTCATTGCAGCACTGTTTACAATAGCAAAGACTTGGAACCAACCCAAATACCCATCAATGATAGACTGGACAGGGAAAATGTGGCACATATACAACATGGAATACTATGCAGCCATCAAAAACGATGAGTTTGTGTCCTTTGTAGGGACATGGATGAACCTGGAAACCGTCGTTCTCAGCAAACTGACGCAAGAACAGAAAATCAAACACCGCATGTTCTCACTCATAGGCAGGTACTGAACAATGAGAACATATGGACACAGGGAGGGGAGCATCACACATTGGGGTCTGTGGCAGGGAACTAGGGGAGGGACAGAGTGGGGTGGGGAGTTGGGGAGGGATAATATGGGGAGAAATGCTAGATATAGGTGATGGGGAGGAAGGCAGCAAACCACATTGCCATGTATGTACCTATGCAACAATCTTGCATGTTCTTCACATGTACCCCAAAACCTAAAACGCAATAAAATATATATAAAAAAATCATGCTGGAACCATTGACTATTCATATGCAAAAAAATAACTTTGATTTACTGCACCAAATTGTGTGCAAAACTTTACTCAAAATGGATGGTAGACTTCAGGGTAAACCTAAAACTATAAAACTTCTGGGAGAAAACCTGACTTTCAAAGAGCCATAAAAGATCAAACTGATAAATCAGATTTCATCAAAACTCTAAAATTTTGCTCTGTGAAAGACTTGCTAAAGAATGAAAAGATATGCCACAGACTAAGAGAAAATATTTACAAAATATATATCTGATAAGTGACTTGTTATCTAGGACATATAAAGAACTTTCAAAACATAAGAAAACAAGCAGAGAAAGGAAAGAACTTGCCAAGGTTTCCATATGAGTGAACAGCAAACCTGGGACCATCCTGCATCTCCCGACTCCCAAGCCCCAGCCCCATTCTCCTGCCAGGATGCCCCTTGTCAGAGTCAATACCGAACATGGGTGGTGCAGTAAGAAAGCACCCAAATCTGACTTTAAATCCTGGCACCACCACTTACTGGCCTTTGGAGCACCCATATGACTTCTTGGTTTTCTCATTGGAATATTGGGAAGGTAATTTTTTTAAGTGCCCTGGCTTAGATGATAAATTATAAGAACACTTTACCATTATATGACCCTTGGTGAATAGGAGATCACCAAAAAAAAAAATAGGGGTCACTAAAAGGAGAGGTGAAGACCACTAACCACAGGCTTTACTCCGTCAGTACCATGCCCAGCCTGGACTCTGAGCCCTATGTTGCAGTTATGAGGGGCCACAGCTTCTTGTCAACCTGTCCAATTACACTTCTGGAATCCCACAGAGAAGTGCTTAGAAATACAAGGCTCCAATTACCACAGGTCTCATGTTGGCTGCCCAGGAAGTGCTTGCTTTAGAACACCTTTGGGAATTCCTCTCCCTGAGACTTAAGGTAGCCAATAATTTCACAGTAGGATCCAGACTTTATGCGCTTAAGTGCATAGAATAGGAGAAAATCTTTCTGGCATCTCAGGGATTCTCCTTTCCCCTCACTTGCATTCCTTCACTTCTTTCATTCTAGCTACCTAAGTGGTTCTACAAGTGCAGATGGTGGAGGAAGAGACCTCCCTAAGGCCCCCTCCCAAATCTGTATGAATTTCTCTTTCTCTCTCTCTTTCTGTCTCTCTCTCTCTCTCTCTTTCTCTCTCTCTCTCTCTCTCACACACACACACACACACACACACACCCCAAGAACTATTTAGGTAACCTTCTAACCTTCTCTTTCAGTTTGGGGTTTCCCCCATACACACACCCAAAGACATGGACTAAAGTGCAAATAGTTAATTTTAGACAGAATTCCAAGAAACAATGTCAGGAGAGTTGAGAAACAGGGAAATGAGACAGGGAAGGGGAGATGGCAATAAAGGAAGATACCACTGTGGATAATTGGAGTTTAATCCAAATGACATCTCTGGGAGCTAGTGTAGAAAATGCACCTCAGGGCTATCTCACCAGAGTAGTGAGGGATCTGAGGTATTTATATATCAACTCTCTGACTCACTGGTTGAGTCAATGCTGCCTTTGACAAACTTAATCCAGTTTGGAGCCAGAAATTTAAATAGCTGAAACTCTTCCATGGCTGCTATGTGTCTTATTAAAATTTGAACCCCAGCCTGACATAACATAGTTCCTTGCCACTGAGAGCCTCTTATGCTAGAGCCAAAGCAGTGTCTGGCTTCTCAAGATGGACTTCAGGCAAATGGCATTTGGAAACTGACCGGTCTGCACTGAAGTAGCAAGGGTGAGTAGGGGACACCAAGTTACTTTTCCATGGAATTACAGCACCATTTAGCAAGCGCTAAATAACATACTTAGTGTGGCATGCTCACCAAATACTCATAGGCTTACCCATATTTGGTGACCAAAAGACTGAACAGAAAAAAACATAAATCATTTCCAAGTCAAAGCACTTGAGTCAGTATGCAACCTTTGTACCCTATCTTCCCATAATACAGCAACTCAAAAGCTGCATGTCCCAGATTAGGTAGTTACAGGATGCAATCAGGCAAGATCCTTATCCTTAAGTTGCCACTGGGTAAGGAGCTGACCTGGAAGGCTACAGGACTCACAGTCAACTTTATGCAAAAGAGAAATAAACCTAATATGCTCAGGTGCTGAGATTTTCAGGTTTGTTTGTTACTGCAGCAAAGCTTAACCTAATCTGACTCATATAGTTAGGATCTTTTTCCTGATTTCAATTTTATGTATTCATTCAACAAATAATTATTAAAATTCCTGTATATTCTTGATGCTGAGGATAAAGCGGTAAACAAAAGAACAAAAAGTTTCTGCCTCTATGGGATATAATCTGTACTAACAGGAAAGCAGTCTTGCCGAAAAGGGAAAGGGTTATTTCTCCTCACAGTAACTGTAAGAGGCGCAGTGGTAAATAAGCTGCCCAGAGGGGGAAATGTTCTATTTTGATAGAAGAAAAAATAGTCAGTTGTTATGTGTGAGGCAAAGTTGTGAGAGAAAGGGAAAGAAAAATATCAATGCACACTTCTTGTTGTACAGCATTTCAACACTTTCTGAGTACCAATTATAAGCCAAGGTATATGCTAGATGCCAGGGATTGGAACGCAAATAAGAATAATGCTATGCTTGACAAGCTGAGTCCAGTGAGAGGACAGAAATGTGAACCAAGTATAAATTCTTTGATGGCTTCTCTGTCTCTTATTAAACTTTGAATCTCAGACTGACACAGGATAGATGCCCAATAAGTATTTATAGAATGTACTAATAACTGTACAATATTGTTTCCCTCAACCTCAGAAGAAAAGCTACATTAGAAAGGAACAAATCAGACTGGACATGGTGGCTCACGTCTGTAATCTCAGCACTTTGGGAGTCCAACGCAGGAGAACTGCTTGAGGCCAGGCGTTTAAGACCAGCCTGGGTAACATAGCGAGACCCTGATTCTAAAAAACATTAAAAAGCATCCTGGTGTGGTGGCATGCACCTGTGGTCCTAGTTACTGGGGAGACTGAGGTTGGAGGATCACTTGAGCCCAAGAGTTTGAGGTCATCATAAGCTATGATCATGTCACTGCACCCGAGCCTGGGAAACAGAGTGAGATCCCAGTCAAAACAAAAAACAACAGCCCATACCCTTACACCTTCACACCCTCGCCTACTCAGCCTCTGCAAATCAATGCCTAAGGAGGAGACTTCCTGTATCACTCCCAGAGTGCATGGTACAGGGCTCAGCAATGAGCAGTCAACTGAAAGACTGAACTCTGAGGAGGTACAAAGGACTAACAGCTGTTCAGAGCTTAACTTGGACAATCCATAAAGTGGGATGTTAGCCCTAGGAACCAAAACAAAGTGAGCAACCTTCCACTTGAAGCATATCCAGTCTACATAGATCACTGCAAGTCCCTGAAGTCTATGTTAAGGACTTGTGAACATTTCGAGAAATGTCAATACCACTAGCACTGCCCCTTTTTTAAAGAGACGTAAAGGCACTACATACACCCAGAAAATAAGTCAAATCAGTGCATTTCTTTAGTTCTGGGGCCTCCTGTGACTGTATTCTCACCTCCAGTTCTGTTCTCAACCTTCTTGATCCCTCTGTGCTGCTAGGACTCTCTTGGTTTCTCTAGTAAGTGAGCAGATTCTGGGGAATGTCCTTGGCAGATTCTACTTTGGAGAAACTAACAAACTAAATCAAACTGACAAATCATTTAACAACACAACTTAGAGCAAGGTTGTTCTTTCCCTAAGAACAGGGCACCCTCAGCCTCTTTAGGTTTCTCAGTAACATTAGAGGTTCAGGGAATCTCTAGCCCACAAGCTGCCATTTGTAGGGTCTATGGAGAAAGCAGAGCAGTGATTTCCATTCCCAACTGGACCCGCTTCTTCACCCAGTTGGTCTGCAGTGTGTCCCCTCCCACTCATTCCTCACTCACTCGTACCCCTGTTCCACGATGACTGATAAACTGCCAGTAGATTCATACTGTTTAGAACAGAGAGTATCTAAAATGATCACTACAAGTTACCAGCCCCCTTTATCCTTGGGTAAATTCCTCTTACTTAGCTAACCTCTTTTTCTGGCCAGAAAACAGCTTTGTGAAATATAATCCAAGGTATCACGAAGTTTAGTAATCTCTTTCTGTTAGATATACAGCCTACCCTATATCTAACCCCAACAGTTGGAAATGATATTAACTGACCTCTGATAAGCATCAGAAACCAGTTGCTTCTCACTACTAATCATCTATTTTTGGAATTGAATGCAAAGGAAACATATGCTCAGTCATGACTGTGACTCTTTAAAACAAAGTCTGTTTATCTTTCATCTTCCCCCATTGCTTGATTCTTTTTTTTTTTTTTTTTGCTCACCTACCCTGACCCATCACTTTAGCCCTTAAAATTTCAAAAAAAAAAAAAAAAAAATGGGGGGAGGGGAATGTTTTTCTTTTCTTCATCCCTTCCCCACCCCAAATCCTCAGCCCTGTAGAATAGCAAACCACATCTTACCTATGTGGAATGCAGAAGAAATGTTTTCCTTTTGATATTAAAGTCCTCCCACCAACTAGGTAAACATTGGCCACACCACAGAGCTGGTATGTTATTGCAGAGCAGAGGGGAGCACAAATCCAGAGTTTTTTCAGGGTGGTGTCGAAAGGAACCTCAGGCTTTGGCCACAACTCCAGGGAAGAGATGAAAACACTATGTACACGTGTCAGAATGCCTACGGCAACTGCATGCATGGATTGCTACAGTGTCAGAGGATTTGACTGAACAATGAGATCTTCTTTACAAGTAGTTTGTGGGATTCCCTCTCCTCCTCCAAGACAGGATCCCGGCTGAGATCAAACACAGTGTTCTTGGAGGTTCCAGCAACCACAGGTCGACTTTTAAACAGTGCTGTCAACAGGGCATCATTGCAGCCCAGTGCTTCGAGAATTGTTGAACAAAAGCAAAATGTCAGACTGTGTCACAGGGATCAATCAGTCAAGTACACCTTTCCTAGGTCCTTAGGGGTAGGACATCCTCAGCTACCACTGTAAAGCAGAAAAGTGGGACCAGGGAAAATTTAAATGATGATTCTCATTGGACCCAGGTTTCCATATGGACAATTTGCAATGATCTGAGATGAAAATGCAACATTGTGAAATGCACCACTGAGCCAATGCAGTTTCACTCCAAGGCTTTGCGGAGGGATGTGGCATGCTGGTCCCATTCTGTGTTTGATTTGCTTGATGGTAATAGGAGTTATTTTGACTCTTTCTCCATTTCTCCATCCCTTAGGAAAAAAAGACCATTTTAATCCTTCAATAGAGCATCCAAAAGGATTAAGAAATAATAAGGTCTCTATGTGAAAAGTCCTCCATTGTACCCAGAGAGATTTTGTCGATTATTAATAAAAACACCCCAAGACTTCTATTTTTCCTTGGATTCTGAGTATGTGGTTACTTTTGTTCATGGCATCCAATGTAAGTTAATTTTATGAAGAACATTTTTAGAAAGCTAGAATGTCAGGAGTTGACACTACTCTCTTTCCAGTCCTCTATTCTTGGTAACATCATTAAACATCAGCTGGCCCCAAAGGCAAGTTGCACCTTTTTTTAATCTAACAGCCATTCTGTGGATAGCATTTGTTTTCCATTGCTGCCAAGGAGACAATCTGGCTCTCATTTCCTTTGAAGAAGAGCCCGTTATGATGAGTCAGGTCTACACTGGGAATAATTAGGTCAAATAAATGAGCCCTTCCAGCTGCCTGTAGCATCACTCAACACCCCCTTGTTGCAGATGCAGGAGACATTTCTGGAGCAAAAGCAGAGTTTATCTGTTGTGAGTTACCCCTTCCACTTGCCCAAGGGATACTATCAAAACATATGCAAGGTAATTGTGGCTCCTCTCTTTGCATCTGGAAAAGTGAAAACTGATCCATAAAATCGTGTGGAGATCTCACTGTCTTTCTGCCCTACCAGAGAAAGCTCCTGGCGCATGAGGAAATACAAACCAGCTGGCAAGCTCAGGAAAGACTCCTGCCTTGTGTCACATTTGCCCTCATGGTCTCCCAGCCACCTTATCCTCAGCTGTCATGTACACTGGCAGGAGAAAAAGGAAATTCAATGACGTTGGAGTCATGTACCAGCCCTTGTTTGTATTCCACTGAGCTGATATCTGCAGCTCATCACTCAGGCAAGCATCTGGCCCAGCCTCCTCCACAATTCACACTCTCAGGTGATTTCTTTGTGTGTTCAACATCTCATATACACAGTAGGAGACTACCCTGAGGCTGAATTAGAAATGCAAACTGCTATCCAGGTTAAAGATCTCCCTGTGCAGATCTGGGTACCAGGAAATGGAAATGAAAATTAAAACCATATATAGAATAAGCTTTTCATCCAAGAGCCTCATTACTCAGAGAGAAAAAAAGAATCTTCAGTTTTGTTTCTGTCTCTCATTCTCACTCTCAACTTGATCAAACCATTTGAAGATTGTTATAATGCAGGAGCCCTCATGAGTTGCACCACCAAATACCACCAACCTGGAATTTTATACCTAACATTAACATAGGTCACTGACCTCCTCCAAGGGGCTGATGATGCATTTCGGGCTGTCCAGATCATGTGCTTTTCCCAAGGAATATGTGGTCTTCAAGATCCTGGTCACTTAACTTTTTAAATCTAAATCACCATTTGAAGGCTCTCATGCAAGTGGTTTGTCTTGAGTTGTGTTTGCTTTCCTTGCCCAAGGGGTTTTACTACTCTGGGCTACTCTAGCTTCACAGGAAATGACAATATCACTATCTACATTCTGTCACTAAAAAAAAATTAGAGGAATTTGGCCTACCTTGTGGTAGTAACTCAGAACAAAAGACTGCTCACCAATCCTTCCAAGCTGCGTACCCTATAGTGATCATCACATCTCACACCTACCAGGAGGTGAATGATGCCTGAGTAGAACCTCAGGAAGGAGAGACAGCTGTGAACCTCAAAAATGAGCACATTTGCAACCATTGTGGGGCAAGAGCCTATCAAACAAAGTTTATCACAGAACAGTTTAATTCAGTCATTGAACAGCGAATTGTTAAGTGACTACTGAATGCAAAGCACTTTTACATCCCTGTGAACATCAGCCTTGCTGTCCTTCAGTTATACAGTAAACCCTGCAACTAGGAGGCCTCTCCTTCTCAGACACAAGCATAATTCCCGGTTATGGGAGATAAGGAAGGCTTTCCCTGTGAGGCTCAATTTCAATTCTCAATGCTGGCTCACAGCCCAGACCCTACAGATTCCCCCATCCTACCTTCCTCTGACATGAAATCTTCCAGGTATAGGTTAAGGAGCCCTAATCCCACATTGCCTGTGCATTAACCCAGGAAAGAGAACATCATAACCCTAAATAAAGTGCAATTATTTTTTTTAATCTGTGGCAGCCTTTAAACAATTTCATTCACTTGCCTTGCCCTAACCTAACTTCCTCTCCTGGGATGTGTTAGCATGGCTTATTACTAAGAAACACTGGCATCATACACACCATGAGCTTGTGACTTCAGCACCTCCGCCGCTTCCGTGAGCAAACCTCAGCTCTTCCAAAGCAAAACCGTATTTCACCTCTCCCAAGAGGCTGGGTTCAAGTCGTGCTTCCAACTTCAAAGAGGAGGAGAGATGTGAGGAAGGAAGAAAGACCCCCTCATTGGGGCAGAGGAGCAGCCTCAGGTCCTCTGACACCCAGAGGAGGTGCATGGCTAGATTTACTGTGCTAGCTCCAGACCACAGGTGCAGCAGCGTGGCTCACACATGCAATGAGTTCACCATGTGCTTTGAGTAGAGTGTGGGAGTGGATGCTCACACGTGCAGTCACTGAAGCCTGGGCTGCACTCAGTGAGGCGAGAAGAGGGTAACTGAGGTCTAGCAAGACCCATTAATTCATATGATTGTTGTCCTAGCTGGTCAGGCTGGATTGAATTCACAGCAGGGTGGCCTCACAGTTCCTGCTGTTATAGCCAGGGTGGGGACCACAAAAAGTTTTAATTGTGGGTAAAACAATGGAACAAAACTTTAAAATACAATTTTCTATCCCCCCAAACCCTGGCCCCGCCCCATGTCTTTAACCTGTGATGGAAGGGTTATTACGATCTTGAGTGTATCAACAGACCAGAGGACAAGAAAGAAAATCCTGGTATGTGAAATATTCTGCAACAAGAAAAGTAATTGGAGAGGTGACTAAATTCACTGCAGCTGTTTTGCCCTCTTTTCTCTCCTCCTCCTCCTCCTCTCTCTCCTCTCTCTCTCTCACTCGCTCTCTCGCTCTTGCTCTCTGCTCTCTCTCTCACTCTCTCTCTCCTGGAAGTCCCCTAGTAAGAAATAAAAGAGATAATGGCTTTAGAGTGCATGTTTTTCCTGGAATTTTAACAAAGGAACCATTCAGAATGACGCACCCCACCCCCACTTTTCACCTGAAGTAGGACAAGATCAGGGTCCCCACCATCATTCTCCATGTGGCCCCAGGTTGGGGTGGAAGGTGGATACTACTGATAAGTTCTTAGCAATTTCCCTATGTGTGGATTCTGAAGCTCCTTTGCTTTACAACTGATGAATAAGTTTTCTTTTGTGGGATAAGAATAGGTGACCTTTTCCCCTTGAATTCCCATCCTGGGGCCAGGGAAGAGAGCCCAGGATCCCTTCTCTTGGTCCTCACACCGTGGGAAAGAGTACCTAGAGTTAAAATCCTGATAAATGCCCTCATACAGCTTTGAAAATCACTCAGCGTGAGCACTGGCCCCCTGAACAAATGTCCAAGTTGTATCACCACGGGAATGCCTCTCGGGTCACAGACACAGAGGTGATTCTCTTTGTAAATAGATTCATGCCACTTGTCTTGTTTCTGAAAACAGTTTCAAAAGAATTATTTGGTGAAGTCAGTTTCCTAGGAGAATCCATCACATTTCCCCAGAGATATTTCCACCCTTGCAAACCATTAGATAAACTTAAAGAACAAATTAGTCCTCATGGTGGGCCACCCCCACCTCAACTCCAGTTCACCAATTCAATCATGCTACTTTCTCAGTGGATCTGAAGCCAGGCTTTCACATCAGAGCCCTCCAACCAAGAGCCTGAATGTAAAACCCATAGAAACAATCAAGGAACAACTGTTTTGCTTTCCATTCCTCACATCTAGTATCTGCTGCCTTGTGAATGGGGTGCCCATCAGCAGGAAGGGTTAGAGCTAGGGTAAGTGTGCACGGCGTAAGTCTTGAAAAGAAAGAGGTGAGGAAAGAGCAGCAAAATCAGGACTGTCCCAGGAAGTGAGTATCAGGCAAAAATTTCAAAATCCCTCAAAGAGCTACTTCTGCTGTCTTGATTTTGTCCACCTCCCCTCTTTTTTCACTTACATGCCACCCTAAAAACTACGAGCTATGCCTAACTTAGCGCTAACCAGTTAAGTAACTGCTGTTAACTTTAAAAAAGAGTCCATTCCCCATCAGAATCAGAACAAAATATTTTATAAAAAAATTATTTTGGGCCAGGTGTGATTGCTCACACCTGTAATCCCCACACTTTGGGGGGCAGAGGCAGGCAGATCACTTGAAGTCAGGAGTTCAAGACCAGCCCAACCAACATGGTGAAACCCTGTCTCTACTAAAAATACAAAAATCAGCCAGGCATGGTGGCACCTGCCTGTAATCCCAGCTACTTGGGAGGCTGAGGCACAAGAATCGCTTGAACCCAGGAGGCAGAGGGTGTAGTGAGCCGAGATGGTGCCACTATACTCCAGCCTGGATGACACAGCGAGACTCTGTCTCAAAAAAAAAAAAAAAATTATATATATTTAGGCCAGGGGCAGTGGCTTACGCCTATAATTCTAACACTTTGGGAGGCAGAGGTGGGAGGATCACTTTATTTAGGAGTTCAAGGCCAGCCTGGGCAACATAGTAAGACCTTGTCTCTACAAAAAAAAAATTAAATTAGCCAGGCATGGAGGTGCATACCTGTAGTCCCAGCTACTTAGGAGGCTAGGGTAGGAGAATCCTGCTGCTGCATTTTGTGCTACTGCACTCCAGCCTGGGCAACAGAGTGAGACCCTGTCTCAAAAAGAAAAGAAAAAGAAATACATATATGCCAAAATTAAGAGGAAGGTACAGAAAGGTCCCATACAGCTCCTGCTCCCACACATGTATAGCCTCCTCCATTATCCACACGCCTGGACAGAGTGGAATATTTGTTACAATTGATGAACCTACACTGACACATCATTATCACTTGAGGTCTATAGTTTGCATTAGGGTTCATTCTGGGTATTTTATATTCTACAGGTTTGGACAAATGTATAATGACATGCATCCACCAATATAGTATCATACAAAGAGTTTCCACTGAACAAAACCTATTGTGATTGAGTTGGCATACAGTAAATGAATTAAGAATCACAACAGCACAGTATAGTGGAGAAAGCAGAGACTCTGGAGTCAAGCAAGCCAGGATTCGTGCTCTGCCTCTATTACTTACATTGGTGTGGTTAAGGCAGGTTACTCTCCAAGATTCTGTTTTCTCCTCTGTAACACTAGAATG
Organism: Cheracebus regulus; assembly: GCA_963574635.1. NCBI lineage: Eukaryota > Metazoa > Chordata > Mammalia > Primates > Pitheciidae > Cheracebus > Cheracebus regulus. The sequence goes on from CAUYQU010004553.1 coordinate 21,553, forward strand.
ATTATACTTACATGATTAAGTAAGAATAAAATGAGAAAAAATGAAATTACAAAAGATAACACATTTAGTACAATGTCATAATAAATACAGCTAGCTACTCCCATCCTTGATGTATATCCAACCATAACTGCAGTCCCATCATTAGCAGGTTCTGACATTTTGACTTGTCTTCATTTTCTTATTTATAATAAGTGGCAAACAATGTTAATAGCCAGCTCATTTACCCATAATAGTTGCAATATTTAAGCAGCAAACACCAAAATAGTATGTCAAATTATAAAAAGAAATATCTCAAACAAAATAGGAAAAGAAATGCTGGAAAGAAACGAGAAGTAAATTCACAACTTCCACTGTGCATTCTCTGAGAAAAAGAAGTTTTGCTGTGATTTAAATCTTTATAGGTAATTTAAATATAGATGTATAACATCATAAAAATGCATTTTATTGAGTTATAGAAATTCAGGATCATTAAGTCCAAATTTTAATGATACCTGAATATCATTAAAAGTGCTTCTTTCTTTAATTTACTCTTTAGAACACTTTTTAAAAAGGCTATTTGAGGAATTCCTAAGTAAGTAAAGTGATCAAAACCCAAGAATAAGAGGTTAGAAGTGATAAAAGGAGGTTAATTTCAGAGAACCCTCTCCATTTATACATAGTAAACTGTGAATGGGTACACGATGCGTTGGAAAAAACCTACAAATCTAAATCTAGTGGTTGCACACTAGTGGGCCAAGGCAATTGGGGAGAGATGCTGCAATAAAAGACAACATTCAACCAGCTCCTTTAGTCCAAAATTTTTCAAAGTGTAATCCACAGCCCAACTGTACCTATATCCTCTAGGGACAGTGAGTAAGGGTGGTAGACATTGAAAATGAAACCTCTTAAACTCCATCCCAGAACTCTGAACAGCATCTTTGAATGTGTTGGTGAAAGTAGCATTTTTCAGAAAAATGTGCATTTTTAATAAATTCTGAATGTGAAACTAGGCTTGAAATGTGAAAGGAAGTGAAAAGACAAAGCTAGATACTCATCACTGAAAAAGAGACAAAGTAGATAATGTGCTAACGGAAAGAAAGAGGAAAAAGAAAATTCGGTCATCTTCATGTGCTGATGTGTCATAACATAGGATTAAGAACGCACCCGGGGGAGAGATCCAAGATGGCCGATTAGCAACAGCTCAGGAATGTAGCTCCCAGTGAAAGTGCAGAGAACGAGTGGACGCCGCACTTTCTGACGACTTTTTGTTGCCCACAGACCGGGAGATTCCCGGTAGAGGAGCCACACAGGTTGCCAGCGCGACTCTTTCGGCCAGTGGCCGGTGCGGCTGTTTTGCCGGCGTCCCAGCGCGGCGCTTCCTGGTGCGGAGTATACGGGACGGACGGGCTTGACTGGTCCCATCCCCACAAGGAAAACAGCAATTGGAAGCACTGAGGACTGAGAGTTTCACAGCAAGCAGAGCGAACCCAGGAAGGTCCGGCTCTGTGGGGAAGGGGCGTCCACCAAAGGAAAACTAAGAAACAGAAAAACTTCATCACCGGACGGAGAGAGATCCAAGATGGCCACATAGCAGCAGCTCAGGATTGTAGCTCCCGGTGAAAGCGCAGAGAGCAAGTGGATGCTGCAATTGCAGACGAATTTTTGATGCCCACAGACTGGGAGATTCCCAGCGAAGGAGCCACAAGGGTCGCCAGCGCGACTCTTTTGGCAGGCGCGGCGGCCAGTGTGGTGCTTCTCAGTGCGGAGTGTACGGGACTGGATGCCCTTTTAGTCGGGCTCGGCCGGTCCCATCCCCACAAGGAGAACAGCAATTGGAAGCGCTGAGGACGGAGAACAAGCACAGCTGAACCCGGGAAGGCCCAGCTCTGTAGGGAAGGGGCGCCCCCCCGAAGGAAGACTAAGAAACAGAAAAAACTTCATCACCAACAAGCCGGACGTCCACTCAGAGACCCAATCTGAAAGTCGGCAATTACAAAGACGACAGGTGGATAAATCCACAAAAATGGGAAGAAACCAGTGCAAAAAGGCTGAGAACAC
>CAUYQU010004554.1:0-51942 GCA_963574635.1 Cheracebus regulus
CCGAAACAGCCGCGCCGGTCAAATCAGCCGCACTGGCAACCCGTGGGGCTGCTTCGCCTGGGAATCTCCTGGTCTGGGGGTAATAAAAATCCATCTGGAAATGCGGCGTCCACTCACCCTCTGCACTTTCACTGGGAGCTGTAATCCTGAGCTGCTCCTAATCCGCCATCTTCTCCTCCTCCCTCATTTGCCTTTTTAATAAATTACTAATCACTTTTATTTTGCAATGTGTCCTGATAAAATAAGGATCTAACTACAGACATTGAAGTTAGACTAAGTCTACCTTCATCTTAGACATTGAAATTCATACCCAAACTTGATAGTTTGCTACTTCTGCTCCCTTGGCTCCCACCACAGTGTTATTTGTCCATTAACTAAATCCCATTTAATTTACTTTAATAGTTATGTTCAAATTCCTATATAAGACTTACAGAGGAAAGGAAATTCCTCTGGTAGCTCATTTGTCTTCCTGGACTTTAAAAGAAGATGAAACTTTAATGAGGTTTAGATGTTAACATGACTGCCTTGTTCTTCCCCTTACGCACTTGAGTTTTTCAGCAAGTAATAAATAATTATGAAGCACCTTCCAAGATGGGTATATGTGTCATAGCTATTATTTATCTTTCAGCTTATCTCAAAAAGAAGAGATAGAGTTGTTCACAGTTTAGCAAACACTCAAATCATGTCTTGGTTAGGAAAACCTCATCAATTAATGAGTAATATTAGTTAGAGTGTAGGTGCAAAGAAACATTTGGTCATTCGGCAAGCATTTTATCTTAGTTTATCATACATAATGCTTACCATGTGCCAGATGTTGTTCTAAGAGCTTCATGAATCATTCATTTAATCCTCCCTATAAACTTATGAGATAATTGCATTATTATAACCATTGTACAGATGGAGATACTGAGGCACAGAGGAGTTAACTAATTTATCCAAGGTCAGTCAGTTAATAAGTGGTAAAGCTAAAATTGGATTCCCGAGTAGTCTCACCTCTTAAGTACTACCCTGTGCTATTTCCTACTATATTCAAAAACCATACACAATGCACTATGGAAAGCATTCAGAGAAGCATAAGAGAAGGATAAGAAATATTGCTTTTACTGAAAAAAACGGATATATTTTATACATGTGAAGCTGAAAAACAATTATGAGTCAGCATGCAAGAAAGTTCCTGAAAATATGGCTCTGCCTTTTTTCCATGAGAAAGAGCAGAAGGAATATAGAAGGAGAACTTATTTTGGTGAACCCCTTTGACTAACTTCTTAGTATTAAAGCCCATTATCTCTGTTCACTAATGATATGATCTTATACCTAGAAAACCCTAAAGATGTCTCTAAAAAACTCTTAGATTTAATAAAGAAATTTAGTAAAGTCTCAGGATACAAAGTCAAAATATAAAAATCGTGGCATTTATATATATCAATAACAAGCTGAGAACCAAATCCTCAAGTCAATCCCATTTACATTAACTGCAAACAAAACAAACAAACAAAAACCCTGGGAATATAGTTAACCAAAGAGATGAAATATCTCTGTGAGGAAAACTACAAAACAGTGATGAAAGAAATTGTAGATAACACAAACAAATGGAAAAATATTCCATGCACATGAACCATACTGTTAAAATGACCATACTGCCTAAAGCAATCTGTATATTCAGTGTAATCTCTATCAAAATACCAATGTCATTTTTCACAGAATCAGAAAAAGCAATCCTGAAATTAATATGGAACCTAAAAAGCCTGAATAGCCAAAGCAATTCTAAGCAAAAAGAACAAAGTTGGACATCACATTACCTGACCTCAAATTATACTTTGAGGCAATAGTAACCAAAACAGCATGGTACTGATATAAAAATAGACACATAGGTCAAGGACAGAATAGAGAACCCAGAAATGAAGCCACACACCTACAACCAACTGATTTTTGACAAAACGACAGAAATATACACTGAGAAAAGAATACCCTTTTCAATAAATGGTGCTCAGAAAATTGGACTGCCATTTGCAGGAGAATAAAACTGGACCCCTGTCTCTCACAATATACAAAAATTAATAATGATGAATCAAAACCTTAAATGTAATATCTGAAACTATTAAAATAACTAGAATAAAACCTAGGGAAACCTCCTCTGGACACTGGTCTAGTCAAATAATTCTCGATTAAGGCCTCAAAATCACAAGCAACAAAAACAAAAATTGACAACTGGGACTTAATGAAACTAAACAGTTCCTGCACAGTAAAGGAAATAATCAAATGAATGAAGAGACAACCTGCAGAATGGGAGAAAATATTTGCAAACTGTGACTATGACATGGAATGAATATCCAGAATTTATAAGGAACTCAACAACAACAACAAAAATCTACAAATAACCTCATTAAAAAGTGGACGAAGGACATGAATTGATATTTTTCAAAAGAAGAAAAATGCTAAACATTGCTAATCATTAGAGAAATGAAAATTAAAACTACAATGAGATATTGTCTTACATCCATCAGATGACTAATACTAAGAAGACAAAAAAACAAAAATATTTTTGAGATGCAGAGAAAACAAAAATTAAAACTACAATGAGATATTGTCTTACATCCATCAGATGACTATTACTAAGAAGACAAATAAACAAAAACAAATATTGTGAGATGCAGAGAAAAGAGAACACTTTTATACTATTTGTGGGAATGTAGATTAGTACAGTCTCTATGGAAAATGGTATGGACTTTTCTCAAAGAACTAAAAATAGAATTACCATTGACCTCGCAATCCCACTATTGGGTATCTACCCCAGAGAAAATAAAACATCATATAAAAAGATACCTGCAATTGGCCAAGCGCGGTGGCTCACGCCTGTAATCCCAGCACTTTGGGTGGCCAAGGCAGGCAGATCACGAGGTCAAGAGATCGATACCATCCTGACCAACATGGTGAAACCCCATCTCTACTAAAAAAAAATACAAAAAAGACTTAGCTGGACATGGTGGTGCTCGCTTGTAGTCCCAGCTACTCGGGAGGCTGAGGCAGAAGAATCACTTGAACCAAGAGGTGGAGGTTGCAGTGAGCCGGGATTGCGACACTGCACTCCAGCCTGGTGTTAGAGCGAGACTCCATCTCAATAAGAGAAAAAAAGATACCTGCACTTATATGTTTATAGCAGCACTGTTCACAACTCTAAGTGTCCATCAGTGGATGAGTGGATAAGGAAAATGTGGGATATACACACAATGGAATACTGGTCAGCTATCAAAAAGAATGAAATCATACCTTTTCCAGCAACTTGGATGGAACTGGAGGCCATTATCCTAAGTGAAAAAACTCAGAAACAGAAAGTTAAATATCACAATTTCTCACTTCTAAGTGGGAACTAAATAATGTGTACATGTGGACATAGAGTGTGTGATAATAATCACGGGAGACCCAAAACAGTGAGAAAATGGGAGGGCAGTGAAGGATGAGAAATTACTTAATGGATACAATGTACACTCTTCAGGTGATAGGTACACTATAAGTTTAGCTTTCCACTACACAATATATCCATGTGACACAAATGCATTTGTACTCCCTAAATCCATACAATATTTTAGAAAAGATAAGTAAAAAGCATAACAACCAGTGGTCAGGAAATCTTGATTTTAGAATTTTGTATCTTCTACCTTGCTTTGTCACTTTTGGTAAAGTCGTTTCCTCGACTATTAAAGATGAACTTTAGGCTAGAATTAACTACTCTGCAAAACAGGGGTCCCCAACCCCCGGGCCACAGGCCTGTATCTGCTGTGACCTGTTAGGAACCAGGACACACAGCAGGAGGTGAACAGTGGGCTGGCGATTACTGCCTGAGCTCCGCCTCCTGTCAGATCAGTGGCAGCATTCATAGTAGCACAAACCTTATTGTGAACTTCACATGCGAGGGATCTAGGTTATGCATTCCTTAGGAGAATCTAATGCCTTATGATCTGAGGTGGAACAGTTTCATCCTGAAACCATCCCCCAACCCCCAACCAAGTCCATGGAAAAATTGTCTTCCATGAAACTGGTCCTTGGTGCCAAAAAGGTTGAGGATCACTGCCCCAAAATGAGGCCAATCACTACTGTGTCTAAGACACAGCCAGCCTCTATAGGGTATGAGAGATGTAAAACATACAGTTCTAAATCACAAGATATCATTTTGCCCCAGCTTATTTTTATTAAATCTCTATTTCTTTACCCTCAGCTTAAAATGAAATCTGTCCCAGTCTACTTCACATTCTTAAATCTATAATGAAAATATTCCTTAGTATTTTAGTATTTTTTTTCATGTTAATTCTTCAGTTCAAGGTAGACCTCCCTAGGTCTCATGTAATTGAGTGTGATTTGACATGAGTTTTATAGCCTCTTGAATCACTCTGGTTAACACTCAAATAATCACTAAGCTCAGTCAAATGAAATCACTGATGTAGATGTAAGGCTTTGAGATTGGTTATTTAAACCTTTCATAATCTAATCCATGCCAACGAATTAACCTGGACTAGCTGTTAAGGGTTGTCTTGCACCAATTATGCTGGTTTGTATTTTATTGGCCTATGTTGATAAGAGAAAATGTCATGTAATTTTAAAAGAGTTAAGAATAATATTTTAGGATTTGACATGCTGCATTTAAAGTGGGACTCATTGAATAAACATGATTAACTCACACAACACAAAAGGAGTGACCTGTCTGTAATATTTAATATTTTCTTAATCTTTAGGTTTAAAGCCTTTTAAAAACCCAGGTTTTTAAAGTCCTTCTCACTTCTGGCTGGCTCATTATAACAAAACTTCCATCTACAACATAGTCTTTTTGAGATCCTGAAACTATTTTATGGGCCCAGAGAACAGCACAAGAAAAATGAATCCATTTTTTGATGGCCACTGTGGTTATGAAAAAAAAAAATCATCTTTCCTGGGTGGAATAATGGCTTTTTTCACTCTCAGAATGTCTCTTGTGTAGCATAGCATTTTCAGGACTGTAAAAGCCCCTGTCCAGCAGTAGCAGCTGAGGTTTGTGGGGGTTGCCTGCCCAAGGAGGGCTTCTCAGGGCACTGTGACCACTTGACTTTGCAGACCCTGCTGGACAGCAAACATCTTTCACCCACTGTTATGGGGCCAGCCGTTTGGTTTATGTCTGGTGGCTCCTGAATCACTTCTCGCTCAGGCTAACTGGGCTAATGTCCAGCATTTAATCTGTCAGACCCCATCCAGATATGGTTAGGGGAGGACAGACTGATATATTTTTATGTTCATAAAAGGTGCTTTTTCAACATTGGAAATTTCCCTTTTCATTTTTCACTTCTCAACAATCCTTTCTCATTTTTATTACAATTTTTAACAATAATTCAATTAGCTTTTTCTGTCAAATAAGAATTATAAAACAATTATTAGGTTTTTCTAACCCTTAAAGATCTGAGCTAAAATGAAACAAAACTGTCCTTTTGCTTTCATTTAATCCTTAGTGTGCAATTCGTGCTGAGCATTTTTTTTTAGCTTAGTTTCTTTTATTCTCTGTAAAGAGACTATTAGGTGATGATCAGTTTTGTCCCAATTAGAAGAAAAGAAAACAATTCTAGTTTGTTCTTCTGCAGACTTGGTACCATTAAGAAATATTGTTCACTTTAGTGAGAAATTGGGTATAAATAAGACAATGAAAATTTCGTATGTAGTTATGTTATAACCGAGCAAGCTGTAAGGAAAGTGCCACGCTCTGAGATTGAATCAGGAGTTCTTTATTGCTGGCAACCGAGAGATGGCTAATGCTCAAAATTCTCTCAGTCCCGAAGAAGGGGTTTGATTCCTTTTCACACCTTGCTTAGAAAAGGAGGTGGCAAAGCAGAATTTTACAGAGGCACAACAAGCAAGTTAGTAGGAAGAAGATGGTAACCAGGAGGCAGGAGGTTCCATAGTTGCTGGTTACCAAGGGTATTTCCATACAGTCATCAAGGGGGGATTTTCTATACAATCAATCACCAAGGAGGGGGTTTTCACAATAGCAGGTGGGCTTGCCAAGCAGGATGAGGTTACATCAGTTGCAGGTACTGAGAACAGCGTGACCCAAACCTCAACGGTTCAAGGCTCTGAGTACAGCGTGACCCAGTAATGCACCTGAGGGGGCCATGGCAGGGAGGGAGAAGCTAAGATGGAGCTTGTCAGGCTCACAGCTAAGATGGAGTCAGTTAGGCTAGCACAAATTAGGCTAACACAGTTAAGCCAGTGATTTTCCCTATTTGTGACCCCTTGCAAGCGGCTGTGTGCAATCTAGGACCTCTCTGAGTGAGCTGTAACACAATTGATCTCACGTATAGAAGATACAGCACACTTTTTCCTTCATCGATTTATTCCTGGTCTATTCTCTGCATTTTCCCATTTAGCTGATCAATTATTCTCTGATATAACTCATGGGCAGCAGTTGGAAATAACATAGCCAATGATATTTTCTTGGCAACAGCAGTGATGGAGTTCCATGTGTCTATATAAGCAAAGTGGCATTCATTCTCAAGTGTATCCAGGAAGTCTTCTCAGGAGAATTAAGTGTGAGGAGTAGATTACTTTACTGAAAGCCAGTGAAGGCAAGGACTGTGGCTGGATTCGTTTACCTCTGTAGCACCATCATTCAGCACAGTTGCCTGGCATGAAGGAGATGCTAAAAAAAAAAATATATGGACTGGATGAAGAAAATACAATTGTGTTGATTTTAGTAGCAAAGTAGCTTAAATTAAACATTATGCATTCCTCCAGCCCCCAGTCCTGAAATTCTGAAATTTTACTGATTCTATCAAAAGATCAGGCTGTGAAATGTAAAGAACCATGACCAGAAGTCAAAAGAACTGGGAGGAGTGGCAGCAGAGAAGAAAGAAGGAGAGCTTTGTTGTCAGACATATCTGTTCAAATCCTAGATCTCTCTTGCTGGCTGTATGATTTTTGAGGCTCCTCAACTTCTCGATACTTCTGGGAAAATCAGGATAATGCCCACTTGATAGGGGCTGTTGCGAGGATGAAATGATATAATGCATGCAATATGAAGGCACAAAGGCATGAAACAGCATGCCCTATTTGGAAAACTACAAGTAGTTTAATTTAGCTGGAGCACAGAGTACCCAAGGGAGAGATGTGGGAGATGAGTCCAGAGAGAGAAGGAACAGCCAGGCCATCAAAAGCCTTGGGTGCCAAGCTAACGGGTTTGAACTTCATCCTAAAACCTTTGGGGTCTCATTATTTTAAGCAGGGAAGAGGAATTGCATGATCACATTTGCATTTTATGGCATTGACTCTGGCAGAGCAATACTCTATAACTTTTCCAACTTCTTCTCCAAGTGACTCTTCGCTCTTACTTTCTGGTCTTATAGAACTTTGTACATAGAATGGGTCAAGATTTCTTGGTCTCTGGGCTTTTGCATGTATGATTCCCTCTTCCTAGGATATTCTTTTCCTCCTTAGTGTATTAGTAAGAATTTTCTTAGTTATACATGGCAGAAAACCCAACTCACACTGGTTCTGGCAGTATATTTGCTCAGAAGTAGCTCCCTGCATAGCTGTGTTCATTAACCCAGATGGTGTCATCAGAATCAGGCATCTTCTTCTGTCCATCTCTCTGCTATGTTCTCAGGCAGACTCTCAGTACATGGTGGCAAAATAGTGGCCAACATTGGTCTTGGGCTTTCAGCCATGTCCATGGAAACCAAGCACCTCCCAGCAAAAGTCCTGATATTGGCTCTAATAGAGGCCTGGGCTCATCTCTGAAACGGTCCCTGAGGCCATGGGGTTGGAATGAACTGAAAGGCCAAACTTGTGTTACATTCCCACCTGGAAAGCAGAGGGGGTAGAGGTTGCATATTAGAGTCAGCTCTAACCAAATCACAGGAACAGTGACTTGTAGGGTAGGAGAAGAGGTTCCTGGTAAGTCAAGGTACTCTTTCCCAAAGATGGGTAATGGATGTTGGCTCAGGAAACATTAGCTGATGCTATACCTGGCTAACACACCTACACCCAGCCTTCAAAGGCAGCATGATTGCCACTTCCTCCAGGAGGCCTTCTCTGAACTATCCAAGACTAGGTTAGATATTCCTCCTGGGCATGTTCAGTAGCATCATATACTCACTGTCCTAGCAGCATTCCAATGGCCATTTACTTATCCACCTGCACATTTCTGGCCCTTAATAGACAACTCAATAAATATTTGTTATGGGGATGCTATATTAAACTATCCTGGAATCAGAGAAGCCAGCTTACAATAAAGAAAAAAGTTATAATTAGTTGCAGTGGGACACATTTTTGAGGAATGTTAAAAAGGGAGAACCTACAAGATTGACGGTCTGCTTCAGGTGGGAGTGTTGGGTGAAAAGGAGGTCTCCATGCCTTGGAGAAGGAAGATTATACCCTGGTTTCTGGCTCCTCCACAATAGAGGAGATTGGAGAGAGATATAAAGTATTCCTTTTGGTACATGAGGTTACTGTGGGGTTTACTTTGAGAATTCATCAACCTAGGAATGGCAGATAAAGCTTTGTGAGAAGATGAGAAAAACCAAGGAAGAGTTTAAGGATGAGAAGATCCTCTCTGGGATATATATAGTTCAGTCAATGACTTTCCTGCTAATGATGGATTTTGATTCTTGGATTTTACACTAGTGGGCTGGGAGTTGATGATATTTAACTGTGGTGACATACATTAAGGCCTAAATGCCAGAAGAGATCAGGATCTCAATCAAGTAGAATTGTCAATTTAACACAATTTTAAATAAGGAGAATAGAGAAGTGCATTCTGAGCTAATGAGGAGTAGAAGGACCCAGCCCTCAAAGGACAGCCTAGTTATTACACACACACACACACACACACACACACACACACACACACACACACACACACACACACACATATGTATATGTGTGTGTGTGCATGATGTATGTCACACATAAATATATAACTTCAGAGCTGGCATAGATACATCATATATCACACACACACATATATGTATATATATATAACTCTGAAGATATATATAGGCTATGAGCTCTCAATGGAACATGACATACAGACCCTAGAACCAGGTCTCATGCTATAGAAAGTCAACACACAGCACCCCCAGGCAAGTGTTGATTTTTCTTAAAAGAATCTTAAAAGTTCTTAAAAGAACTTTCTTAATCCTTAGCCATCTCCTTTCCCCTTGTCTCCCACTTTTTTTTGGTAGAATCCATCAACAATAGGGGGTCCTTTTTTCTGTGCCAAACCTTTTACATGATACTGTAACCCACTGATAGTAATCAACACATGGTCTAGGATGGAGAATTATTGTGAACGTTTCTGGTATGTGAAAGCAAAATGAGCCGTCAGCTCCTCCTTTGTGGTATGTGTTGTTATCCCTATGTAGGACCTCAGAGAGGACCAGTAACCTGTCCCTGGTCACATAATTATCCAGTTGAAATGGTGAAACTTAGTTGTGAATGTCTTAAATGAAACAATAAATTCATCAGAGTTGGCATAGATATATCACCCAAAACCTGCCATGAAATAGCATAAGAACTTAATTAAAAAGAAAAAAAAAAAACAGTGAAAAGCCCTTGATGGCAAGGGAGAAAGGAGTATGCAGTACGACCTGGTGGCCCACTCAGTTGGGCACATGTAGGTATGCAGGCAGTAGCCAAGGAACCAGGAACTTGCTACTTGGATTTTAAAATTGGCTCCAGCAATGTACATTTCAACCAGCAACAGCATCCAGGCCACAGAGGTACCTTTCCTGCCCTTTGATAACTAAGGTAGACACAAGCAAGGCCTGGCCTTTCTTCATAACTGCAGATGCTTACTGCTCATTCTGGAGCTATGTGATAAATAGACTTAGCATCTTCCAATGACTTTGAGTCAAATTTGTATATTTCATATAAACCCTAAATTTTCCTAGAGTTGATGCATGGTCCTGTAGAAGTACAGAATCTGTCCTCTAGAGATCATATTTTCTTTATTCCTTCTCAATTTTTTTTCTTTTCTTCCTTTATCTTTTTCTTTCCTTCTCTTTCTTCTGCCCTTTGTCTCTTCCTTTCATCTTGTCTGTTGTTGCTGATCTGGTTTCTTTAAGGTCGACTCTACCTGTTTTCAGAAGCTATGCCGTCATCCACCTATTGATATTGCATCAAGTATTGTGTATTTAATCCTGTGATTGGTGTTTACATTAATTTCCTTTAGCCAGTTTGTACGTTCAGTGAATGACTCTCTGTCAATGGTGGTTCCCGCCCACCCTTCTCTCCAGGTTAATCCTGTGATTGGTGTTTACATTAATTTCCTTTAGCCAGTTTGTACGTTCAGTGAATGACTCTCTGTCAATGGTGGTTCCTGCCCACCCTTCTCTCCAGGTGCTCAGACTCCAGCAAGCTCCATGTGCTGCTGTGTAGAACACACATTCAAAGCAGGATAGACAGACACAGTCTCTGCCAGGGCCCCTGTGCTTCCACCTTCTTTGATTATATACTGTCTTATAATCTTGGGATTCTCTGTGGCAGGGTAATTGATGAATTTTTAGTTGAAGTAAAGATCATCCTGGAAGTGTTCTACCTGAAAGTGCGTTTTTCTTTCCCTTCTCCGTCCCACAGACCAAAACTGTATCACCACTTCACCCATACATGTGAATTGGTTTCCTCTCTTGTCACTGCAAATCCACCTTGCTATATGAATTGCCATATTAGCTAAGTTGATGAAAAAGAACCTGGACAATTTCTGCTTCCCCCTTGACTATGGTTTGTAGGCCTATGAAATGAAACAATAAATTCATCATTTGTTAAAGAAGTTAACCCAGATTATCTATGACTTATCATGCTGCCAACTCCAGATGAATTGGGAATATCCTTGCTTTGTTTGATACCAGATATTTGAAAACCATGAAGCTTTCATCCTGACATTTGGAAATGTGTAGACCTTTCACTACTGAAAGCCTTTAAGGCATCAGATTGTGATTGGCTATGTAATATTCAGGAAGCAATTTCTTTTCATGGCTATTTCTAAATTTAGAATTTCTTTTCATGGCCATTTCTAAACTTGGAATCTTCAGAAAACATTGTTATTTACATTATACAGTCCTTTGAATCACTTGTGTTTTATTGTCTTTTTTTGTTCTTGTTTTAGAAATCTAGAGAAATGCAAAGCTTTGGAGAAGCACTAATGTCATCTTCATTATGATTATTAGTGTTATATTTTAATTGAAGGGGAAATGATCCAATAAATGTGTTCAACTATTAATATTTAACTACTGGCTATGAAAAAAAATTACAAAATATATGCTGAATGTACCATGACAAACCTAAGATTTTTTTTTTTTTCTTCTCTGGCAAGAGAGAAACCAAGGAAATCCTCAAGGAACAGGTCTTTCTGAAATACCTAAGGGTAGATCTTTTATGGAAGTGCTTAAATATCTGGTATCTTCTATAGAGGGTAATAAAAGTGAAATTGCTTTGAGTACTACTTTTCAGAAATAAACCAGCCTTTCCTTGTGGCTGAGACATCAGGAAGAAAATGGTACTGGATCCTTCTGAGCTTATTGCAATGTTGATATGTAGTATATTAAAGGAATCTGATTTATAGTGATGAGTTATTAAGGAGAAATTGAAAGTCGCCCAACCCATGGGTTTTTACATGCAAAATATGAGGAGCCTATTATAGCCCATTAGTTTAAAAGGTAAACTTATTAAATCCTTCATGATAAAATGGCTATCTCTGATTTTATGGTAAAATTAAAAAGGCATGGACAGCATTTTAAGACTTGGTATAATATAATTCTTGGCTCCCTTGCAGCCAATGATAGCTAGTGTTTAATGTGATGATTTAAGGATGATTTAAATTGGTCCTCCTTTAGAGGAGAAGGAGGATCCCCAGAGAAACTAAATTTATGAGATGGTGTAAGTGGGATTTAGAGTTAAGTGACAGAGTGATTGGAAAGAAGTCTTATGGTTTGCAGCCCAAAGACACATTAAAAGGAATCAGAGTCACAGGCCTATGTTTCTGATGTCCTCAAAAGAGAGCTCATGGGGGCTGGAAGTTTAAGCCCCACAGGTGGACAAAGGTACACCTATAGGTCTGTTTTCCCTTCCTTGCAGCCAATAAAATCAAAGAACATGAAATAATATTTTTCACTGTATTTGCCTAGTTTATGTCTGTTCTTCAAGCTAGTCATAATAATCAACTGTTATAAACTTTAAAGCAGAAAATATATCTTTACTAAAATGTCAACAAGTTTTTATAACAAATAATCAAACCGACCCAATAAGTTAAAGGACAAAATGAAAATTACCAATCCTGGCAGTTAAATAGGGGCTATGAGCTATCATTTTAATACCCTCTTCTGTATAATATCAGAACACACAGTGTAAATTACAATGAGCAGCAGAATGTATGGATCTTATAAATGAGTTATCAAAAGTATAAAATTTTTTAAAAGCCATTTTCTAAAATCTTAATGAAGCACTCAAAACTATTACAAGTCATTTTCCTGCCAAACTCAAGAGTGACTTGCTCGTCTCATCAAAGCCATGGCAGATCAAGAGTAGATTATGTATTTTCAGTTACCTTGGACGAGTCACTGCACATCTTTCTGCTCAGCTTTCTTATCTGTAAATAAGAGATGTTAAGAGTTCCTTTGTCGTATGATTATTGCGATAATTCAATGAAGCACACAAAGAGCCTACAACAGTGCCTGGAGCACAGGTACACGGAAACCATCCCATAAATGTTAGTTGTCATCATTATTGGGTCTACCCCACTCTCACACTTTCATAAATTTTGCATTAGAGAATCAAGACTTAAAGTAGAATATTTCAATTTGATTTACCCAGGAAGGCAGCCACATGCTAACCTACATCGAGGCTACAAACTGGGTTATTCTAACCACTCCAAAAATGTAAAGAGATGAAGTAAGATACAGATCATGCCCTTGAGAAGATCATCATTTGAGTCCATAGTAAAATCATAGTGATGATTCCAGATATGGTCTAGAAATTGAATTTCAAAATTAAGCAGCTAGTGCCACATATAAACTGTGCTTTTGGTCCTAAGTCAACTAACTTTCTTTCACATTTTAATATAAACTTTAATTTTACAAGCAATAAATGCCCATTAATAGAAAGATGGAAAACCACAGAATTCAAATAACCTTTTATACAGTTAACACAGAAATAATCATTCTTCTTGGCATCTAGACTTCCAGTTATTCTTCTCTATGCCTCTTCCTATTTTAATGGAATCCTACAGTACAAGCCTTTTTGTAACATGATTTTTAATAATGTCACAGTGGAACCTTTCCACTTTATGATGTGTGTTTTTATGCTGTCACTTTAATGGTTACATAGTGATCCCTTTGTTAACAGTGGCCTAGGATCAACCAGCCTCATGCAAAGTGAGGTACTTTAAATCCCAGTTACTCATCCAGCCAATGCCCTCTGTCATGTTCGATCATCAATTCTATGGTCAGCCTATGCCTAGAGAAGTTCTTAACCCCAGGCACACTATAGCAGGTCTCCTGTCTATCCCAATTTGCCTTCTGCAGCAGTATTTCTCATCTTTGCTTGCTGATAAAAAAGAGGGCAGGCTCTGCAAACATGAATATTTCTGTCTTTACTTTGGCAGTTGATTTCTCTGAGTGTTGCCTCTGCTCACTGAGAACTAAGGGTTCCCTTGGGGTAACAGTGAGAATGAATGCAATGAGGCTGTGAAATACACAGGAAATACACACATTTATTCTTTGAGTCATAGCCCCGTCTCACATTGTACGGATGTCTGATAATTCACTTAACCAACCTCATAGTGTTGGGTGTTTTATCTGTTTCCAAATTTACTGTATTATAAATATTATCCCCATGTCTCCCTAACCCATCTGCCTCTGGGGTCAGATTAGGTCACATGAAGAAACTGAATGTGGCCGGCTCTTTTTCATCTTCCCCTACTCCCAACAGACACAGAGGCTCTGCTCACTCTTCCCCACAAGAAACGGCCCCCAAGTTATTTCAGAAGTTCCCAGGACATTCGTATGAATGGTCATAAAACATCTTCTTCCATTTGTGACTGACACGCCCTCACATACAAACCTGGGTTGAAAGCAGCTTAGTGAAGGCCCCTCTCTGTGACCACTACTCGTGAAGCACCCCCAAAGGGACCCTGATGCCCCACCCAGGGGGCTGTATTCTGTGTTCCCAATATTCCAGAACTGCTTATCCTGAGAGTTCTGCAGTGTCTTTTTTCCAGGATGTAGCCCCTATTGCTTTGCCATCACCCTGCTTTCTGTCCAAGACAATGATGGGAACATGCCTTCCCCTCCTGGGCCCCAAAGCGGGATTCTGGTGACTAGAGCAGCAGTTCCCAACTCATGTTTGGAAATGGCCTCATCCCCTCTAGCCTCCTACTCCTTTCTCCGTTGGAATCAC
This sequence comes from Cheracebus regulus, assembly GCA_963574635.1. Lineage (NCBI taxonomy): Eukaryota > Metazoa > Chordata > Mammalia > Primates > Pitheciidae > Cheracebus > Cheracebus regulus. The sequence goes on from CAUYQU010004554.1 coordinate 14,407, forward strand.
ACGGGGTCAGGCTGTGCAGCACACACAACAGCCTCTCTTCTTTTCTGATACAGCTCTGCACAGTATGACACTGCTCACGATTCAGACTTCTTTCCCCATGATATAAACTCAGGAAGGAGACACTGGATGCCCTTAGCCATGAATCTAGCAGATCCATCAGATGGTCCCTCCAATCTTAGGTTCATCACATGTCTGGTGCAGCAGTGAGTACCCTTCTATTTGTGCACATTTTAAGTGAACATTTAAATTATTTCCTTAGATGAATAGAATCCCAGTTGCTAAAATAGAAGGTATGCAATAGGCATTTATTTTGGCCATAGCTTTACTTGATGCCTGGCTGAGTTCTGGCAATATCTTAGATTGCCACTTGGGACACTTAGGATGGTAGCTATGATCTTTCTGGAATGTCATTATAGAGCAGTGCTGCTCTAAAGATGAAGCCACAAAACATACATATCCAGGGCTGTCATACTTCCTCCCGATAAGCTTTTTATCTGATAGCCTTGAGCAGCATTCACTTCTCAGTGACCCATCAGATTTACAAAACTATTGCTTCTTTGTTGAAATAAAATTATGGGTAGTGAAATGCACAGGTCTTAGAGTGTTGAGTACCTTCAGTGGTCTTAGAATTCAGAAGGCCTTTAATGTTGCTGTGTTACAACATCCCATTGTGTTCTCAATTTTAAAACACAGTTCTCCTGGCCCTATCCCCAGCATTTAGGTTTCAGAAAGTCTGTATTGCAGTTGTATTTTAAAGGTAATATTAGTCCATGAGACTATTTGTGAAGGGGGACCAAAGAGAAAACAGGACAATGTCAGGAATTGTCAATTTCTACTTTAAAAAGAGATCAGTTAAAATTTCCCCAAATTTTCTCTCCCATCTTGCTTATATTTCACACGTCATTATTTTTTTCTAAAATTTTTTATCATAAAAGACTATACAATGAATTATATTAGCATAAAATTGTTACTGTTTTGGAGCATGTGGGAAGGTTTTGTATTAATTTAAAAAGAATCATTTATATGCCTTTTTTTCTTTGCACAAGAATTAGGCTTTTTCCATTTTATTATAAAGTTTCTTTTTCACAAATATGATTTAGCCTCCTAGATTTTAAGAAACATAATGGACAGCTAGTATTCATACAGATATGCTATTTGAGAGAAATTTGGCTTACTGCTATTATTCAGTACTGTATTTTTATGTGTGAAATTGATGTATTCCAAGAAAAAGGCAATTAAGGCTCTTATGCTTATTTTTCAAGGTGTATTAAACTGGTGCAAGTCTTAACTATGTGTTTACTTTAAGAATCTTAAAAGGACCCCTTTGGAAATGTTACCAACTGAGCCCGTTGGGCTAAATGAAGAAGCAGATTCATTTTCATAAATAAATCTGAATTCTATTATTTTTCAAATTTACTTATAGATTGAAGAAGAGGATAAGTATGCTAATAGAGGATAGAGAGAATGGAAAATTATGACAAGAGTTTTCTCCATGCAGTCAATATGAGCCCTGTTCTTTGTGGGTATTTCCAAACACAGATATATTAAAAATTGAAGGCTTTTTTATTCAAATATTCAAATGTTTATTATGCAAGGTACTGTCTTGCATAATTTGCAAGAGGCATTTTGGTGGGAAGCAAAGCCACAGAAGCCAGTCAATACTCTTTATCAGTGTCCACCTCTCAAAGTGATCATTTACATTTATAATGCTTAGAACTAGCCTTATGGGGAAAAAATTGATTTATAAGTATAAATAAAAATTAAGATGACAGCTAACATTCATTGAAAGCTAACTAGGTGGCAGGCATATTCTAATCACTTTTCACCTCTTATTTATTCTTCATAAAACCACATTATTGTTCTTGTCTCCAATCAACACATGAGGCCATCAAGTTACAGAGAGGTTAAGCATCACACCCAAGATCACACAGTTAATAAATAGTATAATGATCCAGGTTCCATCTGGCTCTAGAATCTATTCTTTTATCCATAATATGGCCTAGTCAGATCTGTGTTTATGTTATTTAATTTATTGAAGTCTCTTTATCTGATTTGCAAGCTAGATGTGGATGATTAACATATAACATTTCTTTGTGGACTGACTGTGTTATGTAGGAACCTGGCACATAGTGGATAATCAATAAATAAAAGCTGTCTCAATAAATGATTCAGCTATAATCACCAGGGCATATTGCAGCTGAAGGCCCTTGTGATGGTAGCTGAATCATTTATTGAGACAAGTCTTAGGTCCAAGTCTTAAGTCTAGGGAGGAAACCATAGTAATTTAAGGGCAGCATATTAAATTATTAGATTATTAAACACTGAGTGGTTTCTAATGTTCTGTAGGGATGATATTCAAATTTGAAAGCAAACTGGAAATTTGTGAAGTTGTGTTCAAAAATTCTATATCATTTTAAAGCACAAATTAGGAGGGATGTGAAATAACAATAGAGCCAGACTCTACAGGGAGAGGATGATTAATCTTACCTGATTTAAAGGGAAGCATCAGTAGAAGTAGTGATGTGGGATTTCAGCTATCACATTCCTCCTGAAAGTTTCAGGCTGCTGAAAGCAGAGCATCTGATTAATTCTTGACTTGCCCTGGAAGTATTTTGCCCTCTCTGAAGCCAGAAGAAACAGTGAGGGAGTCACTGTTTCTTAACTGTGGACTTAATTCTGAGCCTCTGGAAGAAGCTGATTCATGGTTTGGAAGGAAGGAAGGCTTAAGGAAGCAAATCAGCATCAAAGGAACTGTAGGAAGCCGGGCAGTTTTTAGATATGTACACATGACTTAATCTTAAAGAAGATATCAGAATGTCCATTGAATGAGCAACTGTGATGCCATAGATGGACTCTGAAAAGAAACAGTCCACAGAGGGTTGATGGCTCTATAGATGGAATCTATCAATATATTCTGAAAAACCTTGATTGACTGTCCAATCTAAAGTTTTATTATGGGTTCTTTATTTGAATGCATTTTCATACTCATGTACTTGAATGAAATGGGATTATGTGTCAAGTCTAGGATAGGATGCATTTCTTCCTCTGCACCATATGGTGACCTTTCCCAAAGGGCACCGTGCCACAGAAAGTGAGAGCTTGGCTCACTTCAGGCACACCAGTCCCTGTATGGTTCTGTTGGAGGTGCACAAGCCTGCCTCTTTCTCTCACTGCACACAGTCACCACAGGCCAGCATCTGACTTTGCACAGAAGGATTTGAGAGCTATCCCTCTGCTGAATGGATAACTATGTGTACTCTTTCCTAACACTACCCTTTCACCAGATTTCTTGAATGGCTCGGATTGGTAGTTTCTGCAGATATCCCCAGCTCACGGGCTCCTCCAGGCAGACACTTTGGTCATGCCTCCAACAACCGGCAAGAAGCAGCAACTGGTCAACTCTCAGGCAGCTTAGAAGGCCTGGGATGGCCCACTAATCAACAGTCCTGCAGTTTACAGGAGCCTTGGGGGAGTTCAGCAGATGTGTGTAATAGGATCCAGGGAATAATAAATCTTTTTTCTTTTTGTGCTGCAGAGAGAATTCTCCGTTATCTCTTTAGGAGGGGAACTAGGGCCCTTTCTCTGCTATGGAGTTCACTTAGGAGGGCAAAGGACAGTATGTCCATCTATCTGGGAAATGCTTAGGAAAAAGTGACAGCATTTGCATGTATATACACACATGCAAACAAAACAAGCCTTTTGAACCACAGTAGAGAAAAGGGAAGGTCACAGTGAGATATTTAACTGAAATATCACATAGGGAGTTCACCAACAAAATCTGATTTTGAAAGGACTTGGAATTTTGCTGGAAGGAAAGACTATTAATTGACACAAGAGAGGCATAAACTTAAAAGAATAGGAATAGTATCATAAAATATAAAAGTCAACAATGAACTAACATTTACCAAAAGATTAGACTGTCAACCAAATTTACATTTTTTAAGTGAATTGCAATGCACTGGAATTTGATTTCCTAGCTGGATGCTGGCTGAGCTAGAGCATCAGGAAGAATCTAAAGATTAGATTTTAAGAAAAGAAAATAGAAGCCCTGCTTTGAAGACTTGTATTACAAGTGCTTTATCAATTTGTAAGATCCAAGTCTGAAACAGCTAGCAGTTTGTTTCTTGAAAAATCTGTGAATCATATGCAGTTACTTGGGTGAGTGGATCAGGCCCCTGTCATGAGACAGGTGGAAGGAAAAAAAATCCAGTTGCAATATTCTCTAGCAACAAATGAGATGTTGCTAGACATCTCAGGCAGTGAAGTCTGTCTACCAAATGGGTGATGTCAGTCAGAAGACAACATGGTACAGAATATCAGTATTCCGGCCAGGCCGAAGAGATGTGTCAAATTAGTTTGTGGAAAAGGGCTATGTTGTAGGTAACTCACTGGGCCTATGAGTACAAATGCTTGTAAGCTAGAATTATACTTCTGAGTGACCAGGCAAAAGAGAAGGCCTATATGGATGGGTCTTCTTTGGCCAATGTTTGGTACTGTCTCATTTCCAAATCTAATCCAATCCAATTCAAAGCTTATACATATAAACTTTATAGTTTCTAAAATAAGAATTAAAATATTCTTTTATATTTAAAGACGTAAAATGAATTGCAATGTAGCTTAGTAGTCAATAGCTAAGCAACCTAAGTGTTCATCAACAGATGAATGGATAAAGAAAATGTGGTGCATATATACAATGGAGTACTATTTGGCCATGAAAAAGGATGGTATCCAGTCATTTGCAAAGGCATGGATGGAAGTGAAATAAGGCAGGCACAGAAAGACAGACATTCCATGTTCTCACTTATTGATGGGATCTAAAAATTAAAACAATTGAATTCATGGATATAGAGAGTAGAAGGATGGTTACCAGAGACTGAGAAAGGTAGCTGGGGGTGCACTGGGGAGAAATGTGGATGGTTAATGGATGGGTACAAAAAATTAGGAAGAATGTGTAAGACCTACTATATGATAGCACAACAGGATGACTATACTTAATAATAATTGTGGATTTTTAAATATTAGATAACTGAACGAGTGTAATTGGATTGTTTATAGCACAAAGGATAAATGCTTGAGGGGGTGAATATAACCCATTCTCCATGATGTGATTATTACCCATTGCATGCCTGTATCAAAACATCTCATGTACCCCATAAATATATACATCTACTGTGTATGCACAAAAATTTCTGGTATCAGAAAAACCTGAGTCCGAGTACTGTCTCACTAGCTGTGCCTCAGGCAAGTTCCTTAACTGCTCGAATTGTAAGCATTGCTGCCTGTAAAATGGGCATTATGATAGCACTTCCATCATTGGTTTATTGTGAATATTAAATGAGATTCGTTATTTTAAACATTTAACAAGGCCTAGGACATACAGTAAGGGCTTTTTTTTTGAGACAGAGTTTTGCTCTTGTTTCCCAGGCTGGAGTGCAATGATGCAATCTTGGCTCACCACAACCTCTGCCTCCTGGGTTCAAGCAATTCTCCTGCCTCAGCCTCCCTAGTAGCTGGGATTACAAGGACCTGCCACCAAGCCCAGCTAATTTTGTATTTTTAGTAGAGAAAGGGTTTCTCCATGTTGGTCAGGCTGGTCTTGAACTCCTGACCTCAGGTGATCTGCCAACTTCTGCCTCCCAAAGTGCTGGGATTACAGGCATGAGCCACGGAGCGAGTACGGGCTTTTTAAAAGCTTGCTATCAATATTCTTCTAAGAAGAAAATTCTTATGATTTCTCAACCACTTGGGGATTTTGGTAACATCATGAAAACGGTAGTATTTGTAGCAGCAAGAGCCATAATGACAAAACTAGTCACCTCCTGTTTTCTGTCCATAATTTCTACAAAGTAAAGTGTTCCTCACATTGGGAAGGATGGAGTAATTATCCCAACCGATGAATCAATGCCCAAGATTGGCAAGGAGATCGAGCACAAGCACTTAGCTGCTCTGGATGAGTCATCTCCCAGTCAGGAAAATTACATTCCAAGTGCTGGATATTATTTCAGAACCATTGTGGATAATCTCTGAGGAAATGAAGTATAGAAGATAATACATTCTTCATTTTGATAAAGGGAAAAATTTGAATACCCTAGCATAAGGAACTTGAGATTTCTTCCTGGGAAATTTCTAAAAAGGAGCAAATGAAAAAGAAAGACATGATCATTAGATATAGCGGGAGCTTACTAAAAATAAGATTTTTTATTTTTTTGAAATGGGAGTCTATCTCTGTTCCCAGGCTGGAGTGCAGTGGCGCAATCTTGGCTCACTGCAACCTCCACCTCCCAGGTTCAAGCAATTCTCCTGCCTCAGCCTCCTGAGTAGCTGGGATCACAGGCACAGGCCACCATGCCCAGCTATTTTTTGTATTTTCAGTAGAGACGGGGTTTCACGATATTGGCCATGCTGATCTCAAGCTCCTGCTCTCAGGTGATCCTCCAGCCTTGGCCTCCCAATTTGCTGGGATTACAGGCATGAGCCACCACGCCCAGCAGACATTTTCTTTCTTAACAGGTTTTTAAAAATCTGCTCACCATGAGATTGCCATAAGCTGATTACACCAAGATTTCAACAAAACATCTGATACTCAACTTATACCACTGTTCAATGAGGATGAAGAAATGTGTTGGCTGATCCTTCAGTTGGAAAGATTTGTAATTGTAATCACCTGCCCCAATGAAGACTAACTATGATCTTTCAGAATTATGCCACAAGGCTCCATCTTTTAGAACTGCATTACTCAGCATGATTTACCAATAACATGAAGATTATAAAGCAGGTTTTTAACACAGAGGCAATGCAAACTGGGAAGGGAGTGTAACTGATTTTGTCCAAGTCAGAATTCCAGATTTTCTTTCATTTCTTAGTATCCTGGAACAGTGGGCCATAGTAAACAAGATAAAAATTCAGGAGTAATAAATGTCAGCTCCTGCATTTTTGGCTTAAAAATCAATTTGTTAAATTAGGAGGCTTAAAAGCAATTCGCATTAAAAGAAAAATCGCAGGAGAATATATGAAGATAAGCTTAGCATTAGTCAAGAGTATGCTAAAAGCTAAGACAGGATATTCAATAGAAGGATAATATCCTTTCCCAAGAACACAAGTAGTCTTGCCACACTCTACCCCATTCAGACCACATCTTAAAGGATTTGATTCTGGCTACTCACATTTTCACAAGAGAAATTGACCAACCAGAGTGCCTATTAAAAAGAAGACAAGAGAGGAAAAAGAGAAACAGAGAAAGAGAAAAAGACAACCAAAATAGTGAGGCACCTAAAAATCACATTGTATGAAAAGAGAGAAGTCAGGCCACAGCTACTTAATTTAGGGAAAGAAAAATCAAGATGATGTAATTTAGATCTGTAAATATTTAGAGCAATTTCTTATGCAATGCCATATAGATATATTTCATATAGCTCTTAAGAGCAAAAAGAAGTTAATAGGTAAAGGTTACAGAGATGGAAATCTAATCTAAAGAAAGAATTTGTAACTGTTAGAAGTGTCTAGGTATAGGAGGAGCTGCTTCTTGGGACTAACAAGCTTTTATATACAAAAGCATTGACCAAATAAATCTCTGTTTGGTATGAGGTTTTAAAGAATGATTACATTAACTGAGATGTTTATCTAAACACCTCTAAAATGTGTTATCCAGTGGTAAGAGCCTTGATTGTGAGCCAGTCATACTGCCTCTTAAGTGCACATGCAGGTGATGACTTCAGGCATGTGACACAGGAAGTATCTTTTCTTGCCTACAAAGAACAAAATGTGGACAGAGTCTCCAAGAACTCAACTGAGTATCTTAAGAAGGGAGTTTATATCCCTCTAGGTGAAACTAAAGAGGATTCTCTAAATTTTTGAGAAGCAGCCTCCCTGAAGACTTTGCTGCCCCAGTGATCTTAATCTCTGAAATGCCCAAGTTAGAGCCAGGTATGTCCTCAAGCTGTTTTACTTTATAGGTAAAGAATCAAACTGGGTCGGAAAAGTCTATATTCAACCTCAAAAATGGCCAACTTTGGTTAGGTGATAATTGTTATGAGTTGAGGATGGACTAAAAGGTTTTCAGTTCCTAGGTATTTGCATTTGTTTATGTTGTTCTAAATATTTTGTCACTATTCATAAGTAAAAAGTAATGTTTAGTAATGTAAATAATGTTAGGAAAAGGCTAAGTTCCCTGTGTTTCTGCTCTTGTACATTTAAAATATTCTTTTGGAATTTCAACAACAATTATTTTGATTATGATACAGAAGTCACAATTCTACATAGTGCAAATTCAGTAAATTTTCTGCAAAACAGTAAATCATTCAAGTAAAACATGTCAAGAAAGAAAATTCTTTTGTACCTTGAATCCCTTATTCATCATGCAATTTTAAATATTTGGAGAATTGCTGTTTTGTCCCCACCAAACTCTTGAGGTCAAGGGCCATCAATTTTCATGCCCTCTCTCTCCATCTTCAAGTCAGTGCTCCTCTGATCTTTCTTCAGCCTCAACTGTAATAAGGAGTTTGTGTCCATGTTTTATGTTTGCTGACAGTTTTGAAGCCTCACCACTATCCCTTCCCATTCTGTTCCACATCTGGTCCAGTTGACAAAAAAGTCCAACTACTTTCTCTTTTGGCTCAGGTGGGAAGTTAAAACTATGCAGGGTTGGGCTCTCTCAAGCTACTTCAGATCTGCTTGGAGGGGTCTCCCCTTATATTTTATGTGAATATAAGGTTGGATTCAATCTTGACAAGAAGAAAAATATCAATAGAATTAGAGGTGAGCTATAGGGAGAATTTTAAATGGTTCTATAGTTTATGTAGAAAAAATAAGCCAAGAAATGTTTCAAAAACATAGGACTCACAAATGCTGGCTCACTGTATCATATATTGAAACGATGTGAACTTATAGTAATTAAAACCATGTGATTACAGTTTTAGATAAGGTAGATCCATAAAACAGAATAAGTCATGCTGCAACAAGTCTTGCAAAATTTAACAGTTTAATAGTTGTTAAGGAGATATTGTGTGTCAACACAGAAACAAAACTGATTCTGGAAATGTTCTGGGACAATAGTATCACTATTTGGAAAGAAATAAGATGCTTACATGACAGCATAACATAAATCCTATGTGGATTAAAGACGTAAATGTACCAAAAAAAAGGGAAAAAAAGCAAGATAATCAAAACATTATTAAACTTGAGGAAAACAAAAGTGACTATTGAATTCTTCTCAGGTGGGAAAAGGACTTTCTGATTGCAAAATCAGTGAAGGAAATCACAAAGGAAATAGATTGATTTGACTTTATAAACATTTAAGAGCTATGAACATAGAAATATCAGAAATATCAGAAACAACATTAAAGGACAAACAGAAAACATCAGAACTAGATTTTTGCTATCCTCATGAAGATTTAATGAAACTCAGAACAGGAACATCGTGACAGGAAACTTGGCAAGGAGTGTGAAGAGGCAATCCACAGACTAGAAAATACCATTAGCTAACTAACGCAAGGGGAAGATTTTACCTCACATGCAACCAAGGCAATACAAGTGAAATAAGAAAAGAGGATGTTTTGTGTACAAAACTGGCAAAGTGTTTAGATGGTAGTAATCAGTGCTGGAGAAGGGCTGTGATTCTCACATGTGCTCCTGAGAAAGTGAAATATGCGATAGCCTTTCCAGAAAGCAGAGTAATCCTATGTATTTGGAGTCTCTGAGAAAGTTCTAGGGATTTCACCCAGTAATTGTAATTGCAGGGCTCTGTCTTCCAAAATACTCCATGATTTAAAATGAGATTTATGTTTAAGCACAATCCTTGCAGCATTCTTTTTAATAGCAAACATGAGAAATGGTTAAATAATGTATAGTATAGTCCCATAATACAATCTTATACATGCATTAAGTATCTTATCAAATATTTTTAATGGTGTGAAAAAATATTTATGTCAAATGAAAAAAAAATCTATCATCATCCAGTATGTGAATTGTAACATACAATATATATTTTGTAACTCTAAAAAGCTACATTATAACATTAATGGTAATTCTGCGTGGGTTGCATAAGTTTGAACAATGTTTGCTTTCTTCATAGTGTGTTTATTTTTCAAGTTTTTCCTAATAAACTCTTATTAGTTTTGAATCAGAAAAAAATAAGAACTTCATTCCTCCCAAGTAGTCTTCCTAATTTATTTCTTATTCCCAAAACCCTCCAAAGGATAGACATTGTTTGCTCATCTGAATGTACATACACTACACATATCTGTTTCCCCTCTCTGTGATATGAAAATAATAGATGTCTAATATATTTACCTGACAAAGATATGGTGAGGATAAATTGAGATAAATATGAAAGCATAATTTAGAAGGAAAGGAAGTGACAAAAATTTGAGTTGAGATCTGTCAACATACATTTCTTATATCAACACATTAAATAATTTTCAGCGACTATCAGACATGGGCCTGTGCCTGAAACTAAATGATAATGCCTACTAAAGACTAGTTAATGAAGTTAAAAACATGTAAGTCAACCTCTAGAATAGTGCTATCCAGAACTTTGTGCAGTGTTGGAAATGTTCTCTGTCTGTGCTATCCAGTGTAGTAGCCATTTAACCAAACAAGGCTATTCATCATTTGAAATGGGTCTGGTAGGATTGAGGAACTGAATATTTAGTTTTAATTAATTTAAATTAATTTATGAGTAGCCCATGTGGCAAAGGGGGTGCTGCAGCTCTACAAGGTAGCATCACTTTGGACTGTGCATCTTCTTTAGTGCTCTCCATGCGTTATCCCGTGTGACCCTCACAACAACCTGTGATCCAGGTACTGTTTTTACTTCCATTTTATAGATTGGGAAACTGAATGGTAAAGAGGGCAAGTGACCCAGGGTGAGGGTGTTGATAAGCTGTGGAATCAGAATTCACACCTACATGAGTGGATGCCAAAGCTACCTCTCCTATCGGTTACTCTGCACTGCCTCCCCATACGTGACACAGGACTGGGCATGTGGCAGTCACATCTGGTGGAAGTGACAAACTATATGGGAAGTCAGGGAATATTATGGGGATGAGCAAGAGAAAAACTGTGTTGTTCCTCCTTTGTGAACCCCCATGCATCTAATGTGTTAAGTTCCCTTCACATAATGAATTCCCCATTTATGTCCACCAACCATGAGAGCAGCTTCTTGGTAAGACACCAAGAAGGGGCCTCATGGTGATTCCTTTGTTAAGTTGCTTTCTCTTCATTCAAGCCTTTAACCCTGAAAACTATCTTACAGACAAGATCTAGGCTGCACCCAGGTGAGAAGGCAAATTTGCTGAGTACATTTGAAATACTTGGGCAGCTTTTAATATACTTTACAGGATGTGACAAACGAGTGTCTGTGTAAATCAATAAACCCTTCTGTGAAAGGACTAATGGTTTTATGTGAATAGCAAGGCAATGCACGTGGAAACTAGTACTCTTGTTTCCTGTCAGTATTTTTAAAGTTCACTGTCATAACTCTGTTCCCCTTGACCTTTATCAGTGATACCTACCAGAGATTTGCGTTGCTAGTTGAGTTTTAACTGGACACCTCAACTATCAGCTGTCTTTCCCTTTTCCCCTGGTGTCTGATAAATGCCTTCTTTACACCTTCTGCTCTTGTGGATTGCTCATTTTTTAACTATGTTGTGATTGTTCTTTGAATAATAATTGACTTTCTCAGATTTAAGAATACTTCATTCCAGTACAGACAAATGGAGATTAAATACAAATTTCTATTTACTCTAGTGCTTTAAAATCAGTTTATTACCATGGTGATTCACAATAATAATTGCTTCTGTATATGAATGTTGATAAGTGGAAAAACCAATATGCACAGAAATTCAGGAATCCTCAAATGCTGTGAAACTAGTCGTACAAAAGCTAATAGAAAATGAGAACCTTTGGTTTTCAAAAGCAAAATACATGTGAACTAGAAATTTGAATAAGTCTTATCTGTGCCCTCAAACATACAAAGATGATGCAATATGACTGGGGATGAAAACATGTACAGTACTAGCATTTGCAAATTGCAACCAGTCCCCTTCTAAGCTCCTGGTATATCTTTACATGCAGTTAATGCACAGAGCAACACTGCCTTTTGCTCTTTTAAAGAAATTCTTTCTGTAGTCCTGTCTTGATAATCCCCCAAATCTTCATCTTTAAAAGAGCAATTCTAGGACAATTTTTAAAATACAAAGAGCTTTTTTTACGGGATTTTAAATATTTTTTCATACTGAGAAAAATATATTCTACTGACACACTCTTATGTTATTTACAGCATCGTTTACTTAATACATATCCACCCAGAGGTGAAACATTTAATCAGTTTGTATTGTGAGTATTATTTGCTAATTAGCATCCAAATGTGGGACTAGCTTCTATAAAATTCAGCCTAATGTAAGCAGTGTCTCCTTGGGTTAAAAAGACAATTCCAATTCTGCGAAGTGATAACCAGAATCACACTAGAGCAGTTGTTTGATTAATTATGGTGGTGTGAACTTGGTCATATTTTTGACATGATGTCCCCTCCAGAGCAATTGACTAGATAATTGTGTTCTTGCTATTACAAAACCTAAGTGGAACTCAGCAGGTGTGAGATCTGAGCCTCGAGCTGACTCAACCTGTCGCCACTTACCTGAACAAAGGGAATATGCTCTGCAAAGGTTGTCTCTCCCAATAATTGGGCACAGATTCTACCACTTTAAAGGATAAAGTTGATTCACTTAATCCCAAATCTGTCAGAACAAGTGATCTAAACAATCAGTGTAATGGGTAGAAGGGCAGAAAAGCAAAAAGTAGGGGTATAGCTTTCTTGTTTGTAAAATGGAGTTTGAGTTAAGTGAAGTTGAGATTTCTTTCAGTTCTGGTGTTCTCGTGTCTAATAACAAAAGATAAATTACAGTCACTGGGTAAGCATCATTATTTATATCTCTGGGCTACAGTTCTCTTTCATAACAGTAGCTTTCATAACATTTTTCACACTTTATAAAGTTACATGGTTGGACTTGATATCTCAAACCCTTCTAATTCTTAAAATGTAGAACATGTATTTATAAAGTCGAAAGTGCCATGCAAGTATGGATCTGATGTCAATGATATATGTGTGTATGAATATGTACAATAACTCATATGTGCATTTATGTGTGTGTGTGTGTATGTGTGTTTGTGGTTGTATGTGGTCGCTCACAGAGGACATTTAACCATGTCTAGAGACATCTTTATTATCAAAACTAGGTGGAGGGGATGCTACTGGTACAGGCATAACCTCGTTTTACTGCACTTTGTGAATCCTGCATTTTTTTCACAGATTGAGGGTTTGTGGCAATCCTGCATAGAGCAAGTCTGTCAATACCATTTTTCCAATAGCATGTGCTCACTTTGTGTCTCCTTTTCACTTATTGATAATCTCACAGGATTTTAAACCTTTTCATTATTATTACAGCTGTTATGGTCATCTGTAATCAGTGATCTTTGATGTGACAATTTTAATTGTTTTGGGGCACCATGAACCGCACCCATATAAGATGTACATAATACATGTTGAATGTGTTCTAACTGTACCACCAACTGGCCTTTCTGCTGTATCCCTTGCTCTCCTTGGGCCCTGTATTCCCCGAGACACAACAGTAATGAAATTAGGCCAATTATTCACCCTACAATGCCTGTAAGTATTCAAGTAAAAGGAAGAGTAACATGTCTATCAATTAATTGTTTTTGTTGTTGTTGTTGTTATTGTTGTTGTTATTGAGGGAGTCTCACTCTTTCACCTAGGCTGGAATGCAGTGGCTAAATCTCAGCTGACTGCAGGCTCCACCTCCCGGGTTCAAGAGATTCTCATGCCTCAGCCTCCCAAGTAGCTAGGATTACAGGTGTGTGCCACCACAGCTGGCTAATTTTTTGTCTTTTTAGTAGAGATGGGTTTTACCATGTTGGTCAGGCTGGTCTTGAACTCTTGACCTCCAGTGATTCACCCACCTCGGCCTCCCAAAGTGCTGGGATTACAGGCATGAGCCACCGCACCCGGCCCATGTCTCTCATTTTAAATCAAAAGCCAGTCATGATTAAGCTTAGTGAAGAAGACATGTCAAAAGCCAAGACAGGCTGAAAGCTAGGCCTCATGCCTCAAATAGTTAGCCAAGTTGTGAGTACGAAGGAATAGTTTTTGAAGGCATTTAACAGTGCTGCTCCAGTGAATGTGTGAATGACAAGAAAGCAAACAGCCTTGTGGCTGATATGGAGAAAGTTTGAGGGGTCTGGATAGAAGACTAAACCAGCCACAACATTCCCTTAAGCCAAAGCCTAATCCAGAGCAAGGTACTAACTCTTTTCAATTCTATGAAGGCTGAGAGAGGTTAGGAAGTTACAGAAGAAAAGTCTAAAGCTAGTGGAGGGTAGTTCATGAGGTTTAAGGAAAGAAGGCGTCACCATAACATGAAAGTGCAAGGTGAAACAACCACTGCTTCATGTAAAGATGTAAATCTGCTGCAAGTTATTTAGAAGATCTAGCTCAAATAATGGATGAAAGTGACTACACTAAACAATTGATTTTTGATGTCAATGACACAACCTTATATTGGAAGAGGCCATCTAGGATTTTCATAGCGAGAGAGGAGAAGCCAATGCCTAGCATCAAAGCTTTAAAGTCAGGCTGACTCTTGTTAGGCACTAATGCAGCTGGTGACTTTATGTTGAAGACAATGCTCATATACCATTCAAAAAATCATATGGCCCTTAACAATTATTCTAAATATACTCTGCCTATCCTCTATAAATGGAACAACGAAGTCTGGATGACAACATATCTGTTTACAACATGGTTCACAGAATATTTTATTAATAAGTCTACTTTTGAGTGTCTACTCAGAAAAAAAAATATTCCTTTCAAAATATTACTACTCATAAACTATGTACCTTGCCATCCAAGAGCTCTGAAGTATCTGGGATAGATGTGCAAAAAGATTAAAGTTGTTTTCATGCCTGCTAACACAACATCAATTCTGCAGCTCATGGATCAACAAGGAATTTTGACTTCCAAGTCTTATTATTTAAGAAGTAGTGACATTTTATAAGGCTATTTCTAGCAGAGAGAGTGATTCCTCTGATGGATCTGGGGAAAATAAATTGAAAACAATTCTAGGTGCCATTAAGAACATTTGTGATTCATGGGAAAGGTCAAAATATAAACATTAACCGGAATTTGGGAGAAGTTGATTCCAACCCCAATGGATAACTTTTAAGGGGTCAAGCCTTTAGTGGAGGAAGTAATTACAGATGTGGTAGAAATGGCAAGAGAGGTAGAATTAGAAGAGCTTGAGGATGACTGAATTGCTGCAAACTGGTTGTACTTGAACAGATGAGATACTTCTTATGGATGAGCAAAAGAAGTCATTTCTTGAGATGAAATCTACTCCTGGTGAATATGCTGCGAACATTGTTGAAATGACAAAAATTTTAGAATATTATGTAAACTTCATTGATAAAGCTTTCACAGGGTTTAAGACTGACTTCAATTCTGGAAGAAGTTCCACTGTAGGTAAAATGGTATCAAACAGCATTGCTTGCTACAGAGAAATGATTTGTGAAAGGATGTCAATTGATGCAACAAACTTCATCGTTGTCTTATTTTAAGGAATTGCTATAGCCACCCCAACCTTAAGTAGCTACCACCCGGATCAGCCAGCAGTCATCAACATGGAGGCAAGACCCTGTACCAGCAAAAAGATTCCAGCTGAATCTTATCTGAATCAGATAATTGTTAGCATTTTTTAGCGATGCACTATTTTTTAATTAAGGTGCATACATTATTTTCTGGACATAATGCTATTGCATACTTACTATACTATAGTGTAGTGTAAACATAACTTTTATATGCACTGGGAAACCAAAAAATTTATGTGATTCACTTGATTCTGACATTTGCTTTATTGTGGTGATCTGGAATCCATGATCAAACCCATGATGTCTCTCTGCAAGGTATGTCTATCTATAGTGGGTAGAGGCCAGGGATGCTCCTAAACATTCTAAAGTTTACAGGACAACCCCTCAAAATAAGGAACTATCTGACCTAAAATGTTAATAGTGCTAAGGTAGAGAAACTCTGACTTGTATGTATATATAGGTGTTAAATACACTCAAGTACCGCATACACACTCTATCGTTGTAGAGAGAGTTTCTTTGTATATAATTTGTTCTAACAAGATCAACAAGACATTGTTTTCCCAGCCATCTGTTGAGACATAGAAATAAGCTTTGCTGTTTCCAGCCTGACATTTCATCCGTGTTTGTCTTAATGAGACTTCATTCTGCCTTTGTTATGCTTCTCTCTGCTCAACAGATTGCATCAAAGGCTGGTTTAGAAAATAAGGCCAATCAGGCTCTGAGGGTTCTAGTGGAAGTTTGCTGGCCCTCCCATAGAATCAAAGGAAGGAATAAGTGAGCACCATATATTTCAGAATTTTATAAAATGAGTTATTCTACTGTGAAGACAGTTAAAGTTTTATATTCTCTCACCTCTTAAGAAACTATGATTCTATGATTATTTATCTTTGGATAATTACTATATCAATTCATACAGTCTAGGATTTTATGGCTGCAAAAGACTTTGGAGATGGCATTGTCTAGTAAGATTATGAGGGGGAAAAAATAAAGCTAAGAGAAGTTCAGTGTCTTGATCAATGTCACATAGTAATTAAATGCAAGAACTTGAAACCATGTGTTCCTCACCATTCTCTCTCCCACATCATGCTGCTGGAAATTGTTTCTAAATGTGCCAGACTACAACTAAAAAGCCAGGTCTCTTGAGATCACATTCTTTTTCTACTTAAAATATCTCTATGAGACATCATCTAGGTATAAAATACCTCCTTGATAGCATCGCTGGAGAAGTACACAATGTGGACAATGATTCAATATTATCTTGGTAAAATGATATGTAATTCAAACAGAAAAATCTTTTAATAAAATTGGTGGCTGACAGCTTCTCAGCCTACATGTCTATTATTGCACCTGAGCTGAGCTGTAAGCTGAGGTGTTTATTCTTCTTTTATCCAGCCCTCGATAAGAAATTACATTTCAGTTCCCCTCAACCCTTATCACCTCAGGATCCTAACTGCTTAGAAATATCTACCAACTCCCACTCACTTACTCAAAGCAACAGAGGATTTTAAAAGCTAGAGTGAGAGGAATTAGGGTGGTGTGTAAATGTGTTAACGTTCGTTTTTCCCCACGATTCTCAAAGAAAACCACACTGCTTGCCAGTTCTCTGCAGAGAAACCAAACATCATCCGCCCCTTTTAGCTCTCAAACTTGCACACAGGGAATGTGGTTTCTGGAATGGGATCCATTTTCTCATAATTTCTTTATAGCAAAACAATCAAAAGTTCCAAATGCTGAGAAGTTTACTGTATTTTTTTAGAGTGCTTCTGATTCAGTTAGGCCCATGTGACCTGAGGAAAGCCACTCAACCTCACTGAGCCTCAGATTGCACATCTGTAAAATGGGGATAGCAACAAATGTCTCTCTTGTAATGTTGCTGGAAGCATAAAGTCTGTTGAGTGCTGAGCTCGGAGTGAAGCACATAGTAATCATGAGCACCTGTTGACTGTCATCATCATCGTCATCCTCGTCATCATCATTTTCTGTAGCTTCCATGTTCTTCTCTGTCACAGCCACAGCAATGACTCTGGCCCTGGCTTCTGTCTTCAACTAGACCTACATTTCCAGCTCCTGGCTAGATGTCTTCCAGATGTTGCTCTCATGCTACATATATACAAAACTAAACTAATAATTGTTTCTGCAAAGATGGATGATTTTGAAAACTGCCACAAATCAAGAGTAACTTCCCTCTTACGGCCAGATCTTATCGAGATTTTTTAAGCAAAGTAAGAACATTTCAGGACTCTTGATGACAAAAGCAACTCAGAGGGTGTCCCAAGTCCGTATGTTCCCTCTCAGCTAGTGGCAATGCCCAAGTTACATTCCACTTAGACATTGCTTTACCCCTGCTACACTCTGTCCTCCTGCACACGCAGACAGCAGGAGGCTGCGAGCCTCCCAGTGCTCCTGAGCCCCTTCTGCTCACCCATACTAGAGGCAGACACAAGTGGGGAGCAGGGTGGAGAGTAGCACTCTGTTGCCCTGCTACTGTCCATCTGCACCACCAGCTGCAAGGGCAGGTGTCCTGAGTGGGAAGGCCAGAGATCATGCTTGATAATCATTTAAATGATTAATATAATCTCCCTAAAGCGTAATCCTGTTTTCCTTGTGGTTTCTGAAGCAAAGGGACAATATTCATCCCTGAGAGAACAGGGAAAGGTAGAGTGAGCAGTCAGCATCCCTGAACAAAAGAATTTCTTACAAACATGCAAACAATGGAAAGAAAGGGGAGAAGAGGTGGCTGTAACTGCTGGCATACCTTACTTAAGAACTAGAGTCATACCTTCATTGCAATGTTTTCTTCCCGGTAGGAAAGTGGGGGAAAATCATTCCATTGCAAGGCGGTAGACTTTTTTCTAAAAATCTCCCATGGTACTTTATCTCACTTTGTTACCCACTTCTGTTAAAGATCTTATCACCCTGGTGGAGACCCAGAATATAAAACTCATTATCATCTTTGGCTCTCCTTCTCATCTAGGTACTGGTGAGGAGCTGATGAATCCCTTCTGAATTCTTTCTCCATTGTAGGTCTTCCTCGCTTGGTGTTGTTGTTTTATTTCAGGGGTAGGTCATCCTTGACAGGAATGCTACAAGAACATGTTTTTTATCTCCCCATCTTCCCCTTCCATCACTCTTTGTTGCTGGTACCAGGATTCCTTCCTTAAAATACACATTTGGTCCTATCCCTTTGCCTTGGCCCCTGGCTGCATCCACCTCACTGTCTTCCCTCACTCATCTCATGGGCTGTCCACCTGCTGGCCCTGTTACAGTGCCAGTGGGATGTCCAAGTTCACCAGGGCCCTTCCACAATTTTCCTTCAGGCCCTTTCCTAGGGCTCTGTTACTTGTTAGAGACTGTGTGTGTGTGTGTGTGTGTGTGTAAATATGTTTACAGAAGACTGCATATTTATATACACAAAAATGTATACTTACAATTAAAAAATAATAAAGGAAAAAAATTGAATACCTGCCACCAGGTCCACAAATGAAACATTGCTAGTAGCCTAGCATGAACCCCCCAGGGGCTCCTGTCTTATCACAGTTCCTTTCTCCCCAGTGGAGATAATGATGAATCTGACTTCTGTAATAATAATTTCCTTGCTTTTTGAAAAAATATGGTTTACCTCCTTTGTATGTATCCCTAAACAATGTAATTTAATTTTTTCAGTTTTTGAACTTTGCATGTAGAATCATGTTGGAAGATTTTGTGTGTGTGTGTGTGTGTGTGTGTATGTGTGTGTGTGTTTGAATATATGTTATGCCTCTTTCATTCAATGTTACCATTGCCAGGTTCATTCAACATGTAGTTCTCTTTCACTGCTTTTTATTTCTATATAGCATCCCATTATATAAATGTATTAATACAAATTTTCATTGTACTATCAATCTTAGTTTAGATTATTTCTGTCTGAGGGCTGAAAAACAAAGCTGCTGTGAACCCATGTACATAGCCATCTTGGTATATGTGTTTGGAGGTAACTACGGGGCTTATACCTAGCAATGGCATTGCTGCGTCAGAAGCTATGAGTATCGTCTCTATCAGCAAGTTGAGCCAAAGTATCCTAAAATGGGTGTAGTAATTTATACTCCCACCAGTGGTACATGAGGGTGCCTCTCCCTCCACACACTTTCCAACACTTGCCATGCAAGATTTTTTTATTTGCACCAGTTGGGTGGGTGTGTAATGGTATCTTTGTAGTTTAAATTTGCTTTATAAGTGGCTTCCTCTTTTGGATGAAATGATTCTTAGAACAACTATGTTTGTGCTTTTTTCTTTCTGGGTTTTTTTTTTCAATTTTTGTATAGGTCAGAGGTCAAGGATTCCCATTTCTGGAGAAAGTCTCAGCCTTTTTCCTGACCTGAATTACCTGCTTCTTGGTAGAGAGGATGCAAAGACTCTGATATCGCAGGCATTTATCAGGCTATTGTCATGAATATATTTTTCTTCAAAGTACTGTATTAAGTCCTTAGGAAGGAATAAAGACTGTGTATATGAATAAAATATCTCTGTAACACAAAGGATTTGTATTGACAAACAGTCTCTCATTTTCTTTATCTGTAAAATAGAGCTGATCCTATCTTCCTCATAGAGTTTGGGGGCCTTCACTTAAATGAGGTAACAAGGTCAATATATTAATTGATATTCTTTTCTGAAAATCAATCGACGAGTTTTATATAGTTCAAATTCTGAAATACCTGGTGGCTAAGGCCACAAATATTCTTTACTCAACAGAGTGATCAGATTGTTTTACATTTTTTAGCTCTATGAAATTTCTCTGTGAGGCTTCTAAAACCAAAAAATTCACCCTAGTCCACCCTCGCTTGAGAGCCATGGATTTGTATCTCTGAACCCACTTCTGGTGTTGGGGGATGGAATATGTTTTAAGATTTAAAGGTTATTTTGACAAAGAAATTTTAGAGTACCCGAATTTTCAGCTTCTGTCATAGCTGGAAAACATGTATTACATCTTGAGCTTGAATATGCCATATTGAGTTGATAAATGTAATGATGAGTTGATAAATGGGCACCTGGAAGTGGAAGTAAGAAGGTGAGAGAGAGATAAGGAGAAAGGATGGGAGAGGAAGACTGTGGATTCAAGGAACCAGGCCCTGAAGCTAATCCATATGTGTGCCTGTTCAAAATGTCCAGTCCAGAGGACCCAGGGTACATTTCTCTTGGCCAAAATCTCTCCTGCAACAGGGACAATTTTTGCCTTCGCTGACACCACCACCCGATGCATTAAAGCCTGTGAGCAGTTGAGGTTTCAGACAGGAGTCATTTTACAAAGGACTGAAGGAACCTACCATTCACCGAACCACACAAAGGGCCAGGCTGCAAGTCCATTACATTCTGCCTTCATCATCTCATGCAACCCAAAATAGTGACAGACAGACATTTTTACTTCCATTTCAAATAAAAGGAAATTTAAAAAGCATGCCATCACTTCCCATCAGATTATCTTACGCTCCTCCTAAGAAGATAGATCTTCTTACCAGTCCTCCTGCCTTCCCACTCCAGGCATGGATTTCTTTTCTGTATATCCCCCTGGACAAGGAAATTGTCGAGCTGACTTCTCAGTTTGTATCATGAAAGCATTACCATTTATTATTTCCCAGATGTAATGCAGCATCAAATAATGGTGTTCCAAATCACACACATGTTTTCCTGTTCTGCTCACACATATGCATATGCACACACAGAGACACACTGATCTATGCCCTTAGGCCATTTTCTCCCAATGGGAGCCACTGAGTAAGAGTGAGAGGCAGATTCATGAACAAAACAAGAGAAAGAAAAGTACAAAATTGTATGGAGACCACCCCCAATTCCAGAGACGAAGTAAGAGACTTCTGAATGCTTCCACGGTGATGGCAGCACGGGGGAAGAAGGAGTTGACACCCACCTTCACCCTGAAGTTGATCCATCTTGAGCACTGGCTCTCAAAGTGCTGTTCCCAGGTCAGCGGCAGCAGCAGCACCTGGAAACTTGCTAGAGATGTCAATTCTTGGACCCTACCGTAGGCACCCTGAACTGAAACACGAGGGTGCCCCCACCCAAAGTCTGTGATCTCACAACCGCCCAAGTGATTCTAGTGTACACTCAAGTTTCCAAACCACTGGCCTAAAGCCCCATCCAAACATTAAAATTCTGGAAGTACACAAAGGTTTCATTATGAAGTGTTTTGTATTCAACTCTTCAAAAATGAACCTCTGGACAGGTTCTACATCACACGTTCTCATGGCGAAGCTCCTCAACCCTTTTGAAACAAAGACTTCATTTTTATGTAATTTATATCCCTAGTGTCTTGCATGGGTCCTAAACCTAATGGGTTGAGTGTGAAAGCAAGGACATTGTGAGGATGCATTCATGTGTATGGGCACATGTTTGTTCCTGTGTGGGTGGTCAGAGCTTAATATATTTATTGACACTTTCTAGGATGATGACATTTGCCTTTAAGATGCCCAGCAGCCCTAGATATTGCCTGGGTCTGGATACTATAAAAGCTTTCCAATATACTCAGCGGGGAACACCCTTTAGCCAACTACGCTACACACATGGCCACTATGGCAGCCAGGTGTGATAAAATGAGTGATTCAGAAACCTCGTAAGTTTCAACTACAATCATAGAGGGAAGGAGATTCAATATCCAGCTCCAGTTCTTGGTGTTCCTTGAACTCAGGCTTTATGTCACTCTAACAGATGAAAAGGCACTCACCTGGCTGGCACCCTTAGCCACTCCTCTGGGGCTTTTTCCTCAGGATGCTTTTGAATAACTTTCAAAACAGAACAGACTACAGGGTAATTAGGAACTTTTCGGGGACCTGTGTATTTTGCTTGGAAGGCTGAATCTGAAGTTCTTTGGCCCCCAGACTAAAGTTGTTGGAATGGCCCAGAGTCGTGAAGTGTGTTATTTAAGTAGAGTGGCGCAGGACTCTGACTCAGGCTGGCCATCATAAAGAAGAACATTTTTGGCTGAAAAAAATTCCAAAGAGAAAAATAAAGTAAAGCACAGAAGCACCTTTTCTCACCTATGTGGCCAAACCATGAATTGAATTGGTATTTTAGAGAAATACCTTTTCTGATCTTATTCTGACTTGTTTGCCTTTGCTGAATTGAAGCAGTTTCAGCAAGCTTGAAAGATGTCACTCTAGAAAAGACCAGCTTTTGCCATGGGAAAGCCACAGGGAGGCAGCCTTTTTTAACTACTGTGAATTGGTCATTTTCTTCTCTTTCTCTCTCTTTTTGCCTTCAGAGGATATCTTCTTTCCACCTTCTTTGCTCCACATTGCTCAACCCTGTTCAGTTTCTCCCTGTTTCATTTGCACATGATCAGTTTGTTCTTTTTTGCCATTGTTAAGTCCAGTATTTTCTCTACAGTGGGTATTGGATAGTGTCTGACATTATTTGCTTTTGTAATAATTTGACAATATTCACACCCAGGATTCTAGCCTGCTTGAATGATTTTTGAATACAAGTCAGATGTCACTTTCTTGGTATTTCATTCAAAGTTGTGCTATTTTCATTTAGTCCAACATGAACTTTTGTTATTGTTTTGAGTGCCTATTGAGTAGGCTGATTCAAAGGTCACCTCTTTCCTACCTCACCCAAAGTTTGTTGATTTTTGTTGTTGTTCTGATTCTATTGCATTGTAGTTTTCAATGTTAGAAATTAGCTTATTTCTTCTATTAGACTATATTTTTCTTTATGGTGGCCCCTCTATTTTTTAATCCATCTTTGTATACCCCCTAGCATAGCTCCTACAAGTATAGCAAAAGAAAAATAATTGAATGTACACATAAAAGAATTGATGTTACACCTTGTTTCCTGAGTATAACTGTTTCACTTATTTATTGCTATGTAACCAACTATCTCAAAACTTGGAGGCTTAAATAACAATTTAATTTTTCTCACAATTTTGTGGGTCAGAAATTTGGGGAGGACACAGCTGGATAGTTCATTTCCAATCTATGTGGCTTCTCAGTGTCCCCTGGCCTATTTCTCTCTACAAGGCATCTCGTCCTCCAGGGCCTGTCTGCATAGCTGGGGCTTTACACCACCTCAAAACGTTCAGACTGCCTACATGGTAGCTCCTATAAGAAGTGTTCTAAGAGGCCAGGTAGAAGCTGAAATGCGCATGGTGTAGCCTTGGAAGTCCCAAAGATGTCACTTCAGCCACCTTCCATTGGTCAATCAAGTCAGTAAGGCTAGTCTAGATTCAAGGAGATAAGTCACAAAGCATTTATAACCATCTTTAATCTACTCTGACAGCAATACTAGTAATAAGTGCAGTTAACATTTATAAGTGAGGGGCAAAACCTCAGTCTCCTCTACTATTCAGTATATGAAGTACAAACTTTAAATATTTTATCAGTTGTCAAAATGTGTCAGATGGTATTATTCATCTTTTGTTTTGAAAATATACACACCAGGCCTGGTGCAGTGGCTCACTCCTGAAATCCCAGCATTTTGGGAGGCTGAAGTGGGCAGATCACTTGAGGTCAGGGGTTCAAAACCAGCCTGACTAACATGGTGAAATCCCATCTCTACCAAAAATAACAACATTTAGCTGGGTGTCGTGCCTGTAGTCCCAGGCTGAGGTGGAAGAAATCGCTTGAACCCAGGAGGTGGAGGTTGCAGGGGGCTAAGATCATACTATTGCCCTCAGCCTGGGTGATAAAGACCCTGTCTCGAAAAAAAAAAAAAAAAAGAAAGAAAGAAAGGAAAGTAAGAAAAAGAAACTATAGACACCATAATAATAAATCAAATTCATATTGACTCTTGCAAAAGTAAATGTTGATTATCACTAGTTTAATTTCTCATTTGTCTATAAGATAATATTTTTAAAAAGATACATCGGTATATATCCACACATGTGTATGACCACCATTGAGATAACAGGGGTAAAAGTACATATACCATGCCAACAAACTCATTGATGCTGTGTGAATCTAAATATCAAACTGAGTTTTCATTTTCATCCATGACTATAGTTAAAATACACTAATTTACATCTCACTCCTTTGAAAAGGGGTTATATAAAGCATGATGCCTATCTCAAATGGCATAGAGTCTAACTGGAGAAGACTGATAATTCTCGTGAAACTACTAACCTCAGTTGAAGGCATTATAATAAAGTGCTAAAATGTGTGGCCCCTACTTATGACAAGGTTCAAACTAGCAAATGTAGGAAGACTAGTAGAATTTAAATCACTATTTATGCTTTGGGAAGCTGAGGCGGGAGGATCACCTGAGGCCAGGAGCTCAAGACCAGGCTAGACAACATAGCAATACCTCATCTCCACAAAAATATTCTTAAAAATTAGCAAGGTGTGTTGGTACATGCCTGCAGTCTCAGCTACTCAGGAGGCTGAGACCCGAGGATCACGTGAGCTCAGGAGTTTGAGGATACAGTGAGCTACGATCACATCACTGCACTCCAGCCTGAGTGACAGAGCAAGACCTTGTTTCTAAAAAGATATGTATTAGGTTGGTGCAAACATAATTGCAGTTTTTGTTGCTAAAAGTAATGGCAAAAACCACAATTATATTCGCACCAACATAGATGGATGGATGGACGGATTGAGGGAGGGAGGGATGGATGGATGGATGGATGGATAGAGTCAGATAGATTAGATAGATAGAATAAAAGTTGCTATGGATGGATGGATAGATAGATAGATAGATAGATAGATAGATAGATAGATAGATAGATAGATAGATAGATAAAAATAAAAGTTGCTGTTTCGCAACCACCACAGTTGTAATTATTTTAGTCAAAAAAAAAATCAATAGATGTAAGAGGAGTGAACCAAAGAACAGATATTTGCATATTTGCAATCTCAAGGATTCTGAATATTTACATATCTTGAAGTAACTTGCCACAAGATACTTATTGTTCACAAAAGGAAATAAAAAATTTTATAATGGGGAAATGTTACAGATACCACCTTCACCAGGTGATCAAGTTTAATATAGAAATTGAGTATCCCTTATTCAAAATGCTTAGGACCAGAAGTGTTTCAAATTTCTGATTTTTTTCAGATTTTGAAATGCTTACATTATATATTTACCCAGTCAGCATTCCTAATCTGAAAATACAAAATCTAAAAGGCTCCAATGCATATTCCTTTATTCATGTTGGCTCTGCTTTGGAGCATTTCAGATTTTCAGATTAGGGATACTCCACCTGTAGTACTGGGATAGATTGGTATGCTGGGCCTCCTGATACAATGCACTAAGAAAGATACAATATCATTGCCATGATATTCTTGCCATAATATTAAAATCTATGAAGAAACATCAAACAAATTCAAACTGAAGGACATCCTACAAAATAACTGGCCTGTACTTTTGAAAAGTATCAAGGTGATGAAAGATAACACCTCAGAAACTGTTCCATGTAAGAGGAGGCTAAAGAGAAATGATTTAGCTCTGGGAACCTGGATTGGATTCTGGACTAGATAGGGACACTTGAGGGACAACTGGTAAAATTTGAACAAGGCCTGTAGAGTAGATTACGTTATTGCATCAATGTTAATTTCCTGAATGTGATAGCTACACAGTGGTTATATAGGAAATTTATTTTTAGAAAGTACATGCCAAAGTATTAACAGGTAAAAGGATATTGCACTGTCTGCATCTTACTCTCAGATGTTTTTTAAAAAATTATCTCCAGGTATAGATAGCCTATTAAATGATAAGCAAATGTGGTAAAAAGTTAACCTTTGAGGAATCCGTTGAATGATGTGGGGAAATTCTTTGCAATATTTTGCTATATTTTTGTACATTCAAAAAAAATTTTTTTGATTTAAATGTGTCACCATTTAAGTATTTTAAGTCTAGATCTGAGCCAGACCACCAAAATTGAGTGGGATTTAGAAAGACCAATGGGAGAATAAAGCATATTCCATGCTAGAGCAGCAAAACCAAAGGCACAGCCCAGGAGGGAGCCTGGGAGCTTTAGGAGTTGAGCCTGCCTTTTGAGATGGTGTGCACTGTGGAGAAGCAGATTTATAAGGTCATGGAAGTGAGTGGAGACAGAGTATAAGAGGTGAAAAGCCTGCAGCCCAGCTGTTATGTTATGCAGAGGACAGCTTTTTGTGTAGAAGTAGTGTACCTTTGGTCTGTGGAAAAGGATCTATTAAACAAATGTATAGTATACAAAGATTTTAAACATAACACATACTTATAGAATTAATGTAGAACAGTGGTTTTAGAAACATCAGATTGTCCAATCATTGGTAAGCTCTGGCCAGCCTATCTATTCACTAAACAGGGCCTCTAAGAAACATAGTTCCTTTTACGTAACAATTCAAATCCCTTTTCCACAGTAAACCAAACCAATATAGATTTGCTCTGTGATGCTCTTTGATCTTATAAGGACATTTAAGGATTTTTAGAAATGAAACCACAAACATATTTAGACCACTATAATTTGGAGCCATGGGGAAAGCACGCTGAGCAGGAAATCTTCTAAGTCACGGGCTAAGTCTAGCAAGAGTTTTTTATTGTTGTGGAAGACAAAGCTGAATGCAAAGATCCACTGTTGCATTTACTTGAATGCTCTAATTGCATCCTCTGGGCATATTGACTTTAATAACATACTTATTTAAAGTAGAAAAAGACCTATGTTGTAATTTCTATAATTCTTAGTGACACCTGCATTTTCTCTTTCCTTTCTCTCTCTGCTTATCCTTTCCCATTCCTGCTATATAAATATTCACTGTTTCTTTAAATCACATTTAGTTAAGAGGGTTTTTTTTTCCTGTTTTTCTTTTCTCCCTCCATTGCCTTAAGTTGGTAGCAGGTTAATCCTGAATCTCTAAGAAATGCAAATGGATTAAAGAAAATCATCAGTTCAAGATTATTTTAACTTCACTGGCATGATTGTTAATATCTTTTTTGTCCCATGGGATATGTAGGATTACATCAATTAAATTGGTCTCTGTAACTGAACACAGTAACCATAAATGTGACTATTGTGCTTTCACCAGCATCCTTTAGGTATTTAATTTGCTTGGTGGTAATAGATTGTCAGAGCAGTAAACGTGAGGCGAGTAATGTAAATGGTATAATGACGGTAATTATCTGAATGGATCAATTGCAGTGTTACTGCAACGTGATATTGCTGGTAGGAGCGAGATATAGACATCCCATATAAATTCCTATTTTCAGCTTTATTTCCGTACACATTTTTTCCAAGACATTTAAAGTGAAAACAGTGTAAAGAGGCATTTGCAGTTCTCTCCTTTATCTCTTCCCATTATCCTTTGTACTGTTGCCTTACTAAAGTCAGCAGACCCCACAAAAGGTAAATTTCTCCAAAGAAATAATGACTTTGTGGAATTGGAATTCTAGTATTTTCTTTCATGATTCATGGTATCCAAATATTTGAACTGGAAGTCACTTTGTAGATTGGCTAGTTGGATCTCTTCGTTTATTAACTAAGGAGTTGTAAAGCCAGCTAATGGTGAGTGACTTGCTAAAAATTACTCATCATGGCATTGCCTAGTAAGACTGCAACAGAATGGAACTGGAACCTGAGCCTGCCCTCCCTTTTGGGCTGGAGGAGGAACTGCGAGATTCCATCTCAGCTGCAGAGATGGAAAAGCTTCCATGGGACTGGCCAAATGCAATCCCTGAAGGAAACAGCAAAGTCAGTTTAGTTTGGCAAAGAATGAAGAGAAGAAACAGTCTAGGAATAACCAATAACTATACTTAAAAAGTTCAAACAGATGATCAGCCTGAGCACAGAAGGATTGGGCTGTGTGGCAGATGTCTGTCCATTACTAGACCTGAAAGAACGTGGCAGGATCCCACCCAAGGGACTGGAGTGTTCGCAAGTTTGTTAAACGGGGATTCAGCCCCAAAGGAACAAGTTCAAAGCCAAGGATCAAGACTGTAACCTGAAGAAGAAACAGTGAAGAGTTCTGGAACTTGAACTGTGACTGTTTAAATGATCTGACCTTGAACAAAATGGCAAGTCACCCTCAAACAGACTTTTCCCAGGAGTTTTCCTCAATTTTTGTGCCATATCCTGGTTCAATCACTTCCCCTAAATTTTATTGTTGATTAAAGTAACAAACCAGCCTACATTTGAAACTTTTCATGCATCTTCCAAAGAAAACATTCATATCACCAGGAAACACAATTAAAACCACACATAACCCATGCCTTCTGCATTATCAATGACAGAGAACACCTGAATTTCAAATTACTGTAAGTAGAAAAATAAATACCGGATAGTCATGTCACTCCTGCTGCCAGCCTGTGTGCCCAGGGAAATGGAAAGCAGAAGGCACCAAGGAAAGCACACCTGGAATGTGAAAGCCCAAGGCCAGCACTGCACACAGATGGACACGTGGCAGGTCCAGTGGGCTGCTGGGCAGAGCTGGAAAGTGAGCAGACCCAGGTGGATATCTCAGAGAGGCAGCCTGCCAGGGGAGAAGGAGGTAAAGGGGAAAGAGGAGGTGAAGTGTGGAGATGTGGTTGTGAGGGGGAAAACGAAGAGAGGGAGTTTCAAAGCAATTTGTTTTGCTACAGAAGCAAAAGAATGTAAGACCAACCAGCCATTATCCATTAAGGAGGCCAAACCAAGGGTAGGGGCAAAGGTGTTAGGAAGAAAGGTGATTGTTGGATATGTAATAGGAGGGAGTCAAAGGACACGGGGTGTGTGTGTGTATTTTGGTGTGTGTGTGTGTATGTGTGTGTGTGTGTGTGTGTATTTGAGTCAGGATCTCATTTTGTCACCCAGGCTGGCGTACAGTGGTACAATCACAGCTCACTGGAGCCTTGACCTCCCTGGGCTCAAGCAACCCTCCCAACTCAGCCTCCTAAGAAGCTGAGACTATATGCATATACCACCACACCTGGCTAATTTTTATTTTATTTTATTTTTTGTAGAGATGGAGATCTCACCATGTTACTCAGGGTGGTCTTGAACTCCTGGGCTCAAGGGATCCTCCCACCTTGTCCTCCCTAAGTGCTGAGATTATAGTTGTGAGCTATCACACCCACCCAAAGGACATGATTTTAATAATAACAAAGGAAGACAAAAAAAGGGGTAATGACACTATCAAAGAATCTTCAATAGGTAGACAGGAACAGGGCAGGAGAGGGAGGAACACTGCACTCAATATATACCCTTTAATATAGTTTTAACTTTTGGAATCCTGTTAATGTTTTATGTATTCTAAAAAACAAAATGTAATTAAGAAGAGGGGAAATTAAATTTGAATACTATCAGCAACAAATGAACTGAACTAAATTCCCAATAAATAATATAACCACACTAACAGGGAGGTAGGGGAACAACCAACTTAGTAACTTTGGGACACAGTATTTTCACTGTATACTTTTCTTCTAAAGAAACACACAAATCTGAACTTTTCCTAGCACTGGTTTAGGTAGGTACCAGTTTTGTACACATGGTAAGATTGAGCAAAGGAGTTAAAATATTGCTGAGAGCCTGAGTTCTAATTGTACAAAAAGGAAGATGCTAATAAGAAAAGGAAAAGGCAAGAAAGAATTTTATGGGGCTTGTGGTGAGATGGGGCAGTGAGCCTGTATATGTGAGAGTGAGGAGAAATCCTTCCACTGAAAGGGACTGGAAGCAGTGACTCCTTAGTAGCAACTGATACAGGTTAACACCCAGATCTTAGTTTCCAAATATCATTCCCCAACTAAAAGGAAATAGAATTTCTTGGAGAAATGCCTGATTTCAGGGATGAAGCAAGGAAAAAGCAAGATGGCCCTGGAACATCTCCTTTTGCAGAAAAAGAAAGTATTTAAGAAATGATGGGTACATGTCAAAAGGATACAGACACCAGCTTCAAGGGGCTCACCTGCCCAAAGCTGTAGTGATTTGAATATCAAAATTAATAATAGTAGTAATGACTTATAACCGTTTGAGTAATATGAGAGTCGATGTTTGCACATTAATAAATAGGAAAAGCACTTACTTAGGGAAGAGAATATCAACTCATAAACATAGATAGAAAAATGGAGTTAGAAGTCACCATTTGCAACCAAGGTAATTAATGATTTGGTTGAAAATCATTGGTGGTTGCTAAAATAGGTAGGTGAAAGTTTGATGAGCAATAGGATATTTTCATAGACTCAAAGTTTCTCCCCCAAAATTATTTATTAATCACAAAAGGAAAGCCAATAACTTCACAGTGGGGAGATTTGGCAGACCCTCTGTTAACCAAGTGATGAAAGTTAGCATGTCCAGCAGCAGGTCCCATGGATGTCATGCAGATGCTGTATGCACTGAGAAGGGCCCAGTATCACCTGTGCACTGTTTCCACCAACTATTGTATGAGGGAGCTCCAGAGAAGCCCAAACTAAGGGATATTCAATAACATAACTGGCCTCTACTCAGAAAGGGGGGAAAAAAGAAAGAAAGGCAATGAAGAAGAGAAAATAAGAGAAAAAAGAAGGAAGGAAGAAAATAAAAAACATTTTGAAAAAAAAAACAAAAACTATTCCAGGCTGGGCGCAGTGGCTCACACCTATAATCCCAGCACTTTGGGAGGCCAAGGTGGGCAGATCACTTGAGGTCTGGAGTTTGAGACCAGCCTGGCCAACATGGTGAAACTCCATCTCTACTAAAAATACAAAACTGAGTCAGGCATGGTGGCAGTCACCTGTAATCCTAGCTACTCGGGAGATTGAGGCAGGAGAATCGCTTGAACCAGGGAGGCAGAGGTCACAGTGAGCCAAGATCATGCCATTGCATTCCAGCTGGGCAACAAGAGTGAGACTCCATCTCAAAAATCTGGAACTATTCCAAATTAAAGGGTACGTGATGAACAACAATGACAATCGAATACAGGGCATGATCACAGATAGGATTGTATACTGTAAAAAATGCTATCAAGGACATTATTGGGACAACTGGGGAAATTGGAAGAACTGTAGATCAGATTATGGTACTGTATTGGTTTATATTTCCTATGATATTTTCTGAAATTAACAACTATACTGTGATTGAACAAGACAATGCCTTTGTTATTAGGAAATACACATGCAAGTATTTAGGGATAAAGGGCATCATGTCTGTAGCTTACTTTCCAGGTAGAGAAAAGAAAGGGAAAGGAATTGATACAGCAGATGTGGCAAAATGTTAACAATCTGTGAATCTAGGAAAGGGTTTGTGGGAGTTCTTTATACTATTTTTGCTTTTTGTTTTTTGATACATAATATTTTACATATTTATGGGACACGTGCTATTTTGTTTCAAGTATAGAATATATAATGATCATGTCAGGGTATTTGAGACATCCATCAGCTTGAGTATCATTTCTTTTCTCTCTCTCTTTTTTTTTTTTTTTTTCCTGAGACGGAGTCTCATTCACTTTATCTTCCAGCCTGGAGTGCAGTGGCATAATCTATGCTCACTGCATCCTCCACCTCCCAGATTCAAGTGATTGTCTCACCTCAGCCCCCAAGTAGCTGGGATTACAGGTGTGCACCATCATGCCCAGCTAATTTTTGTATTTTTCGTAGAGATGGGATTTCACCATGTTGGCCAGGCTGGTCTCAAACTCCTGACCTCTAGTGATCCACCAGCCTCTGCCCCCAAAGGGCTGGGATGACAGAAGTGAGCCACCATGCCCAGCCTATCATTTCTTTGTCTTAGTAACAGTTCATGTTCTCTCTTCTAGCTCCTTCGAAATATTTAATACATTGTTGTTAACTACAGTCACCCTACTCTGCTGTTCAAAATATAGAACTTATACCTTTTTCTTAACTATATATTTTATCTAACTGTATATCTTATCTGTAACCATTGACTAAGCTCTTTTCATCCCCTCTCCCACTTACCCCCATCCCAGCTTCTAGTATCTATCAATTTACTCTCTACCTTTATGACATCCATATTTTTAGCTCCCACATATGAGTGAGAACATGCAATATTTGTCTTTGTGTGCATGCATTATTTCACTTAACATGACTTCTACTCCATCCATGTTGCTGCAAATGACATTATTTCATTCTTTTTTATGGCCAAATAGTATTACATTATATATGCAAACCATAATGCATTCATCCATTGATAAAAATTTGAAATTATTTCCAAATAAAAAGTTTAGAAAAACAGATGGAACAAAATGATGAAGTTAAAATGTTGAACTTTGTGCCACCTAAAAATCATACTGTAATTTTCAAAATGCTGATTTGGCTCACCATAACGCTACTTCTAAATGTCAAGGAGGGCTTGAGAGAAGGGACAGGTAGAGTCAAGATTGCTTGTGGGCTCAGAGTGGGTGGTCATTGTCACAGCCCTGGGAAGGGTTCACTGGCACAGTTGAAGATTCAGACAGGAACCCACAGTGACTGCAGTGGAACCAGGTCACCCAACATGGAGGGCAGTTCTGATACCATCGTTTCATGCTCCTTCTAAAACCTAATAAGCTTACACTGATTATTTTTCTTTCCCCTTACGATTCCCCTGGTAACGTAGTAACCATATTCAACCTTCACTTACCCACATGGCTCTAAGGAGTGAGAAAGCAGTAATTTTACAAGAGTATGGGGAAGGGAATGCTTAAGTATAGTTCAAGTCTTATGTTTCTCATTATCTTATGTTCACAAGTCATTGACTAACAATGAAAATAGCATATTTAGTTTGCACTTGGAATTATGCTTCCATGACTCTATGTGAAACTCTTTTCTGTGGCCTAAACAAATATTAGGCTGTGAGTCTGTGACAGGTCTTAATGAAGTGGATTAAGGCATTTCTCACATTTACATTTTCATAGAATGAAATAAACATTCTAATCTTTTTACGGAACACTCTCACATCAAGCCATGATTTGATTTTCTACCTGTTTGGAATATCAAGTTTTGCATTTCTTTAAGTTGTCGTGTATTTTAGTGAGCAAGCTGGTAAGACAGAAGTCATCCCTGAGATATTTATAATAGTACTTAGAGTGAACTTGTCAAAGGTACTTCTAAAAGATTGTCTTGGATCCTGAGGAGATATATTTAGTAACTGTATTGAATAAGTTGTCACCTAACACAACATTTCATTGATTTATTTGTGTTATTTTTGTATCTTACTGCAGGCAGAGAATTCAGCGTTGGCTTTGGAGAATGAAAATCAAAGGGAACAATATGAACGATGTCTTGATGAGGTAAGGGGGAAGGAGAGGCTTCTAATCCCAGGCTGGACTAGTTACGATTCCCTTAATCTGATCTCAATATGTGTGCATGTTACCAGTCTCCAGGGAAGCCCAAACTAAAGGATATTCAACAACATAACTGGCTTAATGAAGTAGATTAAGGCATTTCTCACATTTGCATCAGCATTTTCTCCTCTAAAGAAATGTAGTGAACATGTAGCCATTGAAAAGGAAGGGGGTGTATGTGTGTATGCGTGTGTATCTGTGTGTGTGTGTGTCTGTGTGTGTGTGTGTATGTGTGTGTGTCTGCCTCCTTCCCTCCCTAATTCCTTACGCAGGCATCTGTATATTTCTTTTGGTTATTGTTTCATACTCTTGGGCCACAGTACGCTGTTTGATAAATTTTTTCTGTTCCATAAGTAGGATCCCTTCCAATGAATGAGAAAAACCACACTGGGGCCTGCTGCAGCTCCAATTGGATACCATTTCTGAAAAAGCAAATCCTTGATAGAGTGGGTGGGGATGATGTTCACAGTTGGCAGTCAGAGGGAAAAAATCAGTAGATTCAGAACAAGACAAGAAGAGAAAGAGAAGTGAGGAAGAAAATTGGAGCAGAATGAAAGAAGACAGGGCTATACGCATGAGTAAACTGGATAAATATTATGTGATGATAATGAAGAGGTGATGGCAAAGATGGTGGGCATTTGAGAGTTTCTGAGAGGCAAGGGGAAAACTGACATGCACTCAGAGCCCTTGTCCTCCTCTACTGTCACCTTACACCATCCGGGCCCACACCTACCACCAGTGTACCCTGTCTCTTCCTGCTAGGATTGGCTCTTCGCTCCCTGACAAGTTCTCACCTAGGACCTGTCAGTGACTGGAGTTGTTATTTAAATGAGATCACTTCTTTAGTCATCTGTCCAGCACCTTCAAACTTTACTGTGTTCTAGTTTGAAGATTTGTTACAATGTACCTGATGCAGATTTTAGAAAGAAAAGAAAAACTGCATTTATCAGTGGAAATTGCCATTGTATCTTCAGTCTTTTTCTCCCTACTATCCATGAGGGAAACCTCTTCTAACAAATTCCTCTTGATATTTCTTACCCTCTCTATCCCACTCTCCTTCCATGTACTGTCCCAGAAGTCAGTGGGGTGATCTATAAGGAACACATGCTCAGCTCCCAGCAGTGATGCCATGTATATAATCTTGTTCCCTTCAAACTGGAAGCAGTCTCTCTCCTCTGAGGTCCAGTAGTCCTCTGCGTCTGCCACACCAATGGTTTTAAATATATGATCCCAGCTGGGCGCAGTGGCTCGCACCTTTAATCCCAGAACTTTGGGAGGCCGAGGTGGGCAGATCATGAGGTCAGGAATTCAAGATCAGCCTGGCCAACATAGTGAAACCCCATCTCTACTAAAAATACAAAAAATTTAGCCAGACATGGTGGCATGTGCCTGTAATCCCAGCTACTCGGGAGACTGAAGCAGGAGAATCGCTTGAGCCTGAGAGGCAGAGGTTACAGTGAGCTGAGATCGTGCCACAGCACTCCAGCTCAGGCGACAGTGTGAGACTTGGTCTCAAAAAAAAAAAAGTGATCCCTGGACCAGCAGCATCACCCTCTCCTGGGGTCTTGTTAGGAATGCAGATTCTCAGGCCCCTCCCCAAACTTACAGAATCAGAGACTCTGGGGTGGGGCTTAGCGATCTGTGTGTTGACACGCTCTCTCAGTGATGCTGGCACACTTGACAGCTTGAGATGCTGTCATCATCACACCACTTTGTATTGGTTACTTATATGTGGTTGAAGAACTCTCAAAATGTCCACAGAAAATTATTTGTTTAATATTAGATACATCACTTGTTTACTATTCCCAACCACATACAAGCAAAATGGTATTTGCAAGTCTCTGCCCTATCAGTACCTTAAAAGACCAGAATAATCTTGACAATGTCCAGAGTTAAAAGAAACACTAAAGTTAGACTAGTGAGGCCAGTTCAGGGGCCCTCCCTTCTCCCCAGGCTCTTGGTCCAGTCAAAGTTTAGGGCAAGAAAGACCAAATGGATCCAAGGATATTTAAAGGAATACACAGTGCCTTTGGGTCATATGTACTGATCAGCAAAGTTTCACCTTATGCTCCTGCACAGAAATTTCTGCTGAGACTTTATTTGTATTTATAAGTCACATTTATGTGACTCATACCACAGAAACTTTGTCCCAATTCTCCCACAGGTCAACCCCTTGCCATCAATCAAAAAACTCACATTTCTTTATGGAAACTCATAGTTTGTTTTCTGTGTGTTTCCCATGCCTGCATGCTGTAGGTTTCATCAGAATTTGTGGGACAAAATGTCAGTTATTATCTACAAAATCATTTCATATCAAGTTTCCACTGAAGACAGACTTTTTAGAGGGAGTGTTCCTATGTTCTTAGTTACAAAAATTAACTGTTGTCAAAGAGGTGATTTGCAGGAAAGAACTGCCTCTAAGCAATACACATGTTTTGTATTCATGAATACTGACCCCTGACTACACAAGCAGGTTGTTTTATAACTAATTGCGTGAGGGTAGATAATTCATTTCCACGCATTGTAAGAAAACACTCTCAGTGGGGTAGTTGAATGTAGTAATAATGCCAACTGGAAATTCTTTTCAAGGCTTTTTATACTAATTAAACAAACTAACAAGGTAAGGCCTCATGTACATTTTTTCCTTGCTAGTGGGTTTCATCAAATATACACATGAGGATAAAATCTAAATTTAAAATGTTCTTCAGACAGGCACAGTGGCTTATACCTGTAACCACTTTGGGAGGCTGAGGCAGAAGGATTACTAGAGCCCAGAAGTTTAAGACCAGCCTGGGCAACATAGGGAGACTCTGTTTCTACAAAATAAAAAAAAAAAATTAAATTGAAAACCCTAGGCGAGTGTGGTGGCATGTGTGCGTGGAGGCAGCTACTTAGGAGGCTAAGGTAGGAGGATCGCTTGGGCCCAGGAGGTT
This sequence comes from Cheracebus regulus, assembly GCA_963574635.1. Taxonomy (NCBI): domain Eukaryota; kingdom Metazoa; phylum Chordata; class Mammalia; order Primates; family Pitheciidae; genus Cheracebus; species Cheracebus regulus. The sequence continues at coordinate 51,188 of CAUYQU010004554.1, forward strand.
GAGGCTGAAGTGAGCCATGATCCTGCCACTGCATTCCAGCCTGGGTGACACAGTGAAACCCTATCTCAAATAAATAGATAAAATGTTCCTCCATCCTTTTTGCACTGATTGTTATTTTCTTGGAAGTGAGGAACATATTGAGGATTTCGGGAAAACACTTGAGAATCTGTGTTCCAATAAAATAGCACATTTATTCAGAAGGTAACAGACTCACATCCCTAGATACACACACACACACACACACACACACACACACACACACACACACACACACATACACACACACACACACACACACCCTGGCTTGCTAGGCATGCACATACACAAGTGCAGACACCCACAAATGTGTATATAAACAAGTGTGCATGCATACACTTCATGCATCACCACTACTGCTCCCGATCTCATCTCCCTGCCTTGCAATACAAAGGGAAAACCAAGGATTAATCTTATTTTTCCTTGGGAGTTTGGAGGTTTGCAAGTTTGAATTAAGTTTCTTGGTGTAGCTATTTGACAGGCACTTACTGGCAAGCAATGACTTGCTATTTATTCACAGTATTGCCTTGGCCACAGTTTGTTTCATACCTACTATTCCCATGTAAAGAAGTAAAATGACACATTTTTTTTTTTATTGCATTTTAGGTTTTGGGGTACATGTGAAGAACATACAATATTGTTGCATAGGTACACACGTGGCAGTGTAATTTGTTGCCTTCCTCCCCTTCACCTATATCTGCCATTTCTCCCCATGCTAT
>CAUYQU010004555.1:0-29481 GCA_963574635.1 Cheracebus regulus
CCCCCCCCCCCCCCCCCCCCCCCCCCCCCCCCCCCCCCCCCCCCCCCCCCCCCCCCCCCCCCCCCGTGCTGTATTTGGTTGGCTTTTTCTCCCTGTGGTTTTCACCATCTATTTCTTTGAATGCATAAACAAGGAAAATGACTGGTTTGGAATGCAGAGTTTTAAAAAACCAGATGACCACAGGCATCCTCTAAATGAGAAAGAGAGAGCAAGTTGGGGTTCTGTGACATTTGTCAGGAAGTGAAATGTTAAATACCGGGAAGCATTAGCACTCTCTGCCAGGGAGGATCCACAAAGGCAAGGAAACACTTTGGCGGTGACCCTGCCTTCCTTCTCTGAGGTTGTGCTATGTGTTTATATGTCACCTAGTGCTATTTCCAGACACCAACGCTACCCACTCTATCTCCCAGCCAACTGTTTTTTGCTTCATTTTTGTTTTTGTTTTTTTGAGATGGAGTTTCACTCTTTTTGCCCAGGCTGGAGTGCAATGGCACGATCTCAGCTCACTGCAACCTCCGCCTCCTGGGTTCAAGTGATTCTCCTGCCTCAGCCTCCTGAGTAGCTGGGATTAGAGGCACAAACCGCTGCATCTGGCTGATTTTGTATTTTTAGTAGAGATAGGGCTTCACCGTGGTGGACAGGCTGGCCTCGAACTTCTGACCTCAGGTGATCCGCCTGTCTCAGCCTCCCAAAGTGCTGGGATTATAGGATGATCCATGGCGCCCGGCCTGCCCGCTTCTGTTTTTTCAACAAAAGATGAACAGTTAAGCTGGACTTCAGCATAACCACCCTTGGTTTTCCATTAGCATTACTGCTAAGTTGTCAACCTTGGAGAAAATCCACTCTTAGAAACTTTTAAGTTGAACAAAAGCAGCACTATGAGCAGGTGCTATGATAAAGCCAAAATGGCACTCCAGTAGAGGGTCTGATGAGATAGACTAAGGGGAGATCTTCGTTTCTCTCCTGGACAATAGGGAGTAAAAGAACAATTACATAAGGGCATTAAGAACACAGTGTGTTTTTCTTTAGCAAAGGGCATCCTGCTTTAAAAAGGTTTGCTATGCACAATAGAGTGGCCACTCTATAAAACGGTTCCGTACGCTCCATGCCAACGGACCTCAAAGCAATAGGCTCCTTTTTAAAACCCAAGACAGTGGAGAGACTTGATGGAAATTTTGAGTGCATACGAATCTCTTTTACCTTCATTGCAAGAAATAATCAGTTGTAAGCACTAGGGATTTAAAGCCAAATTGAACTCAGGCATTTTTAGAGCCCCTGGGGAGAAGGGCATTGGTGCATCTGGCTGAGTTCCACCCGTTTCCGCATAAGACGGACATGGAGCATTTTTCACATAGTTTTGTAGGCAGCCTGACGCCAGAGTTTTCACTTCAGAGAAAGGATAAAAGATGACGGTTTCTTAGGGAACAACCAACTCTTCCTAATTTGCAATGTCTGCTCTCAAAGATGTCGTGGGCAGTGCTTGGGATGGGCACTGTTAATGACTCGAGGGGTGGGGGTTAGGCAGAAACAAGACCCCCTGGCCATTTAGAAGCCCTTGGAGGATTACATATATTTTAAAATGAGTTAAGTTCAAATAATTTTTTTTTGCTGGTGCTTAGCACAACAATGAAGTATGTAGATATGAAAACAGGAGGCTGTTAGGTAAGATTCATTTGACTGGCATTCGTTCCAGATGCCAGCATCATGATGAACGCTATTTGACTTCTGACATCCCTTGACGTAGGTACTCTGGGGGATGTTTTCTTTCCTGGTGGAAATGGGAAAATGATTAGAGACCAGGGGTCAGGAGACCTGAACCCTGTTCCTGGTGCCTCGCTGGCTCAGTATTTTGTTTGATAAGTTAGATTGAAAGTTTCCAGAGGTTTCGAGGATAGCACGGTTTGAGCATTGGTTTTGTAAAAGTACTCTGATGACCCGTGGAATTACAGTTATAATCATTATCATAATGTCCAATGAAGAGGTTTACTGAGGAAGTCAGGAGAGGAATTTTAAGTGGCTGAACTCTATTTGCATTATTCATTTTACAAATAGTTTCAGAGCCTTAAAACAAATTTCAGTATGCTGTACTTTTTGTTATTGTTGTTGTTGTTGTTGTTGTTGTTGTTGTTGTTGTTGAGACAGAGTTTCGCTGTGTCACCCAGGCTGGAGTGCAGTGGCGTGATCTCGGCTCACTGCAACCTCCGCCTCTCAGGTTCAAGTGATTCTCCTGCCTCAGCCTCCTGAGTAGCAGGGATTACAGGCACAAGCCACCACGCCCAGCTAATTTTTATATTTTTAGTAGAGACAGGGTTTTGCCATGTCGGCCAGGCTGGTCTCGAACTCCTGACCTCAGGCGATCCGCCCACCTCGGCCTCCCAAAGTGCTAGGATTGCAGGCGTGAGCCCCCACTCCTGGCCATTATGCGGCACTTTAGATGTAAAGTGCTTCACTACAACTTTCATAAGTTACACACAAGTCTCCCTTAAAGTATATTTTTGAAATATGCTTACAGTGCATCAACCCTGTCTGATGTACTTTGAGATGATTTTGTGATCACAAGGAAGGGTGATAGAGATATTTTAGGGATTTGTTTCACATTGGGATTCAGGAGGGATTTAAAAGTTTACTAACCTGGTGTCTACTTGTCTTCTTCCTGTTGTGTTTTCTTTCTTCGGTTTCCTTCTTTTTGTGAGGGAGAGTTGAGGAATGAGTGCCTGGTTACGAGGCAAGGAAATTCAAGGACTCAGGCTTGGAAATTTACACCTCTGTGTGTTCTCTCCCACAGGTGATAACCCCCGTGAGGACAGGCCATGGCTACATATACGAATACCCATCCAGATACCAAAAGGACATCTATGATATCCCTCCTTCCCATACCACTCAAGGGGTACGTACAAGAATGTGGTCACGAGAGGCGCAGAGCTCCTGGGGGAGCATTCCTTCAGGGCTGTAGAGAAAAGGAAGTTCACAAATTATGTATTGATATATGGCATATGAAGCTTTATTTAGGTTGTCTACCCAGTAGCCACTTTAGCCAACGCTATTTAAATTATGTTATCTGGATATGCTTTATCAGAAAATCCTCATATTTCACCTGAGAGAGCTTTTGTTCTTCCATAATGTTACTTCAGAAAGTAGATTTTTTTTTTTTTTTTGAGACAGAATCTCATTTTGTTGCCCAGGCTGGAGTGCAGTGGCATGATCTCAGCTCACTACAACCTCCACCTCCTGGGTTCAAGCAACTCTCCTGCCTCAGCCTCCTGAGTAGCTGGGACCACAGGCGCGTGCCACACCCGACTAATTTTTGTATTTTTGTAGAGATGGGGTTTTGCCATGTTGGCCACACTGGTCTCGAACTCCTGACGGCAAGTGATATGCCTGCCTTGGCTTTCCAAAGTGCTGGGATTACAGGCGTGAGCCACCACCAGCAGCCAGAAAGTACAAAATTTAAGCTACACTTTAAAGTACAGACAGTGTGGATATTTCACATAAGATCATCTTTATATCCAATCTAAGTTAAAAAACACAAAATGCATAAAGAAAAAAAAGACAATCCATTATAATATGGAGCACTGCCAAAGATCAAGCTCATGCATAACCTGGTAAGTAAATCTATAATTAAGTGCTTAGGAGCATAAAAAATGACAAGTATAAGGCATTTCCATTCTGGGTAACTCATGGGTTTCTCTTCAGGTATATGACATCCCTCCCTCATCAGTGAAAGGCCCTGTGTTTTCAGTTCCAGTGGGAGAGATAAAACCTCAAGGGGTCTATGACATCCCACCTACAAAAGGGGTAAGTGAGTGACTACAAAGCAGCAAAGAGGAGTGTGAGTGTGTGTGTGTGTGTGTGCGCGTGCGTGTGCGCGCGTGCATCCCGTGCGCGTGTCTGCGTGTCTGTTGGGGGACGGTGTGGAGTTGGGAGGGTAGGTAGGTAGTTTATTGGAATAAAACAAGAAGGGCAAACCCAAAAGGGAAAAAGTAGTCTTGGTGAGAGTAAAGGAAAGAAGCAAAAAAGAAAAGGCACTAATTAAAGATAGCTCTAAGGATTTCATCTTGAGGAGCCCCAACTAAAAAAAACTGGGAGGCCAATAAGGAGAACTCTTTGGCAGGGAACTTAGTTAGTTGAGGGACCGGGTATCTGTATATTTGTATTTGTAGAGGGTTGGGTTTGTTTTGTTTTGTTTTGTCTGAGACAGGGTCTCACTCTGTCACCCAGGCTGGAGTGCAGTGGCACAATCACAGCTCACTGCAACCTTGGCTTCCCAGGCTCAAGCAATCGTCTCGCCTCAGTCTCCCACGTAGCTGACACCACAGGTGCACACTGCCATGCCTAGAAAAATTGTATTTTTTGTGTAGAGATGGCGTCTCCCTATGATGCCCAGGCTGGTTTTGAACACCCAACCTCAAGTATCCTACCACTTTGTCCTCCCAAAGTGCCGGGATTACAGGCGTGAGCCACGGCACCTAGCCTGTAGAGAGTTTGACGGTTTTCTCAGTCTGTATGTTTGGGGGAACTCGTTTGATTCACTCAGTTACCCTCTGGGGTATGTCTGCACAGGAAGCGTGGTAATCCCTACTTTACAGACAAGGGGACTGTGTTTCAGACCCCTTGGCAGCTCATTTAGCACCTCACGGCTGCTGTGAGGACCAAAGAGACGGGGACACCTCCGGTCTTACTCTGCCTCTCGGCACAGATCAGCAGAAGAAGGATACCCAGGAGGTGGTCAGAAGCGCAGGAGTGAGCGATTTAGCCAGGAAGGCTCCACGTAGGTGTCCACACCAAGAATGTGGGGGTGGACACACTTGTCAAAGGACAAGGGAAGTGACAGCAGAATCGTGGGGAACCTTGGAAGTGCCTAACATTGGGGGCGGGGGAGGGTGACCAAAAAAGTGCCAGCAAATAGGACGGAGAACTTGGGATCACATGTTCCCATGAGCCAATTCGATAAATAGCATTTTGATGTCTACTCGTTTTTCAGGTATATGCCATTCCACCCTCTGCTTGCCGGGATGAAGCAGGATTTAGGGAAAAAGACTATGACTTCCCCCCTCCCATGAGACAAGCTGGAAGGCTGGACCTCAGACCTGAGGGGGTTTATGACATTCCCCCAACCAGCACCAAGCCAGCAGGGAAGGACCTTCATGTAAAATACAACTGTGACATTCCAGGAGCTGCAGAACCGGTGGCTCGAAGGCACCAGAGCCTGTCCCCGAATCACCCACCTCCACAACTCGGACAGTCAGTGGGCCCTCAGAACGACGCATATGACGTCCCCCGAGGCGTTCAGTTTCTTGAGCCACCAGCAGAAACCAGTGAGAAACCAAACCCCCAAGAAAGAGACGGTATTTACGATGTCCCTCTGCATAACCCACCGGACGCTAAAGGCTCTCGGGACTTGGTGGATGGGATCAACCGATTGTCTTTCTCCAGCACGGGCAGCACCCGGAGTAACATGTCCACGTCTTCCACCTCCTCCAAGGAGTCCTCACTGTCAGCCTCCCCAGCTCAGGACAAAAGGCTCTTGCTGGATCCAGACACAGCTATCGAGAGGCTTCAGCAGCTCCAGCAGGCCCTGGAGATGGGTGTCTCCAGCCTAATGGCACTGGTCACCACCGACTGGCGGTGTTACGGTTATATGGAAAGACACATCAATGAGATACGCATGTCGGTGGAGAAGGTGGAGCTGTTCCTGAAGGAGTACCTCCACTTTGTCAAGGGAGCTGTCGCAAATGCTTCCTGCCTCCCAGAACTCGTCCTCCACAACAAGATGAAGCGGGAGCTGCAAAGAGTCGAAGACTCCCACCAGATCCTGAGTCAAACCAGCCATGACCTCAATGAGTGCAGCTGGTCCCTGAATATCCTGGCCATCAACAAGCCCCAGAACAAGTGTGATGATCTAGACCGGTTTGTGATGGTGGCAAAGACAGTGCCCGATGACGCCAAGCAGCTCACCACAACCATCAACACCAATGCAGAGGCCCTCTTCAAACCCGGCCCTGGCAGCTCACATCTGAAGAATGGGCCGGAGAGCATCATGAACTCAACAGAGTACCCACATGGTAGCCCCCAGGTACAGCTGCTGCATCCTGGTGACCACAAGGCCCAGGTCCACTCCAAGACACTGCCCCCAGGCCTGGGCAAGGAGCAGGCCCCTGACTGTAGTAGCAGTGATGGTTCTGAGAGGAGCTGGATGGATGACTACGATTATGTCCACCTACAGGTAAAACAACCAAACTCATAAAACACCTACGCTCACTCACATGCAAGGAGCTTGAGATGGATGCCTGTAGGGTTGTCAGGTTGGACTACCAAAGGAGAGAACCTGATTAATGTTAATCCACGCAGTTCATAAATTGGAGGGCGTGTTGTAGAGTAGGAAGAACACTGGACTGAGGGTCCTGAGTACTCACTCAGCTCTAGCCCTCTCTCTGACACTGTGTGACCAACTTATTCAACCTCCTTGGGCCTTCATTTCCTCATGTGCAAAATGAATGGCATACAGGTTTGGATTAGATCCCATTGATATACCTCAGGCAAGAGGAGACTCACCAAGTAGGATGGCAGGCTCTCTAATAACACCAGCTCCACTTCTATTTGTGTTTTAGGTATGGTTCCATATAACATTTTATTTGGGAAAAAAAAAAAAAAAAAAAAAAAACGTTTTCATCGTTAAGAAAAAGAATAGAAAACCTTTCCACTAGAGATTTTCCAAGGCGCCTGGTAGCTCTACTCTGTGTGTGTGTGTTTGTGTAGTTGCCTTGAAACTTAGCCCCATCTCAGACTTACCTAGAGGACCACTGCGCATTCGCCAGTTGTCCCTGGAGCTTAATCTATGCATGGGACATTGGACCGTCACAGTTGGCCTCCTACAAGTGGGAATTCCATGAAGCTCCAAGTTGACCTGGGATTCTGACAGCTATCCCTTCCACTTTGAGGGATTAAAACATTCTACCAAGATCCATTATTTAGGACTAAGGTTTACCATCTTTTTTTTTTTTTTTTTTTTTTTTTGAGACAGAGTCTCACTCTGCTACCCAGGCTGGAGTACAGTGGTGCCATCTCGGCTCGCTGCAGCATCCGCCTCCCAGGTTCAAGCAATTCTTCTGCCTCAGCCTCCCAAGTAGCTGGGACTATAGGCGCGTGCCACCACACCAGGCTAATTTTTGTATTTTTAGTAGAGACCGGGTTTCACCATGTTGGCCAGGATGGCCTTGATCGCCTGACCTTGTGATTCACCCGCCTCAGCCTCCCAAAGGGCTGGGATTACAGGTGTGAGCCACCGTGCCTGGCCCAGGCTTACCATCTTATTCTACATGAGTCACAGATTATACTAAGAACTACATAACTATTACATTGAATTCCCTTGAGTGCAAAAAAGTGTGGGAAGGAAAACTGAGCCTCACTTGGTGCTGAGGTGAAACGAGGGTGGAGAGAGAGAGGATGGAGGCATTGAACATTCACCTTACTGCTTGTCTAAGTCTGCACAGTGGGAAATACTGCTTTGGAGCAGAGATCTATAAATGATTTGAGGAAACTAGAAGTGAGAAGTGGACCACATTTAGACCTGCGTTTGGAGGTTTACAGGTTCACATATAATCTATTAGAAAAGAACCCAGCAGAATAGTACATTTATATAGGAGATTTGAAGGGACTCATGAGTAGCTCTCCAAAAATGGTAAGGTTGCACAGAAAGCTGGCACCCTGTATGGGAATGGGTTTTATTTCTCTGCCATCCCTGTCTAGGATTCACAGTGCCTCACTGAGTATTAGATGTTGCCAAGGCAGTGGAAAATAAAGAGTATTTACTCATCTGTCAGTGAATTTGTTAGCATAAGTGAATCACAGTGATGACATAATATGTTCTTTATGTTGAAAATTAACAGGGTAAGGAGGAGTTTGAGAGGCAACAGAAAGAACTATTGGAAAAAGAGAATATCATCAAACAGAACAAGATGCAGCTGGAACATCATCAGGTAAGTTCAATCAGAGCAAAACCTGCTCGACATTGGAAAGATTCCCACCCCGTACTAAGGAAAAGTATAACTTCAAGAGACTATGATTTTGATTCTTCCAGCTCACTGGCAGGAATCAGCTCCAAAGCATGTAATGAGGTTTAAAAGCAAAGAGAAGGTTTACGACCTTGCTAGTTCATCTGGGTGTACCTGGGTTATATCTAAACGGCAGTTTTTTTTTAATGCTAAACCTGCATATCTAACATATGAGGACTGTTTGCGTTAAGGCATTTGGTCTCAAGAAACAAGACCCATTCAAGCTAACCTAAGCAAACAGGTTTATAATAAAGCCATAGCGAGGGAATTCAGTAACAGAAAATGCAGATAGAGCCAGAGCTGGTGAGAACTAGAACCGTAAATTCCCTCTCCTTCTTGCATTTCCCTTGCTCCTTTCTATATATCTACTTCACTCTCCCCTATTTTCTGGTTTCCTCTGCTTATCTACTCATTTGGCTCCCCTGTAACTTCACAGAACCCATAAATGGCCACTCAGAGTTTTTTCTATAGATGGCTTCTCATCTCGGCTTCCTCTTCGGATGGTTAGCTCCTTTCTGTGGTTCATCGGATTCCTAAGAAAGAGTCTGATTGGGCCATTTCTCTCTCTCTCTCTCTCTCTCTCTCTCTCTCTTCTCTCTCTCTCTCTCTCTCTCTCTCTGTGTGTGTGTGTGTGTGTGTGTGTGTGTGTGTGTGTGTGTGTGTGTCTACCTCTCTCTCTGTCTGTCTCTACCTCTCTAATGTCTCTCTCTTGCCAGCATCACAAGCCTGTGGTTTGGCTGGCCTTGGTCTAGTCTATGGGTAGGGAGCAGAACTCAATGTTGTCAACATATCTCCAGGCCTATCTACCGAAGACTTTGGGCAGGACACGTTCATTCAAAAGTTGGGTATGAGTAGGGCAGATAATGAGTATTGCTAGGACAAGGGCATAAAAATAAAGAGAGATGGATTGAGGATTTATTTACAAGGATTTTACAATGAAATGAAGTAAAATGGCATATAATGACATGAAATGGCATGTTGTGTTTAGGAAATCTGAGTTCTAATTCTTTCTGGCCAACCATGTCAAGTACAACCAACTACGTAACCTCCCCAAACTCCAGTTACTTCTCTATATAATGGGAAAGTACACCACCCCCCCCAATCTAATGACATGATATATTGATGGACCTATTTGCATAAGCCTAAGATATATTAATTATAATCCATTATGATCAAATGCCTTGGAATATCACCTTGTATCTGTTTGTATTTACCTTGGCATCTGGCAAGATAAGACGGCAGGGCTTTGGGGAACTTGAAACCACAGCAATCCCTAAGAAGAAAACGGATTCTAGAAAAGTAAAGCTGGCCATGCATTTCATGAGGTGATCACTGCTCTAGGTCCTCCCTACCTCCGGGTGGAAGATTAACTGAGTCCTAAGCTCAGGTCACAGATAGTACTTACCTGCAAAAGACAGGTCTCTCCTGAGTCTTAGTGGAATCGCTAGAAATTATCAAAATTGCAATTTAAATAATACACCATTTGGGAGCAATGAGAAAAGAAGGAAGAAAGCCAGCACCTCATGCTTCTGACTCTGGGTGACGCCCTCTTCTTTTAACAGCTCTGGGGGACTAAATATTATGATGCACAATTCCCATTCAGACTTCCTTAGAAATGTTTTTTTTTTCCTTAAGTGCTTAATATTTATATGCGTTAGTCTTCGTGTAGTGCTGGAGCATAACATGTCTATCAATCTTGACAGATAAATAGAAAGGGGTCAGGAATGGTCATTTCATCTGAGCATCCTGACATAGTCGAGACTTTCCCCAAGAAGGAGCAAACTGTCAGTAACTAACTTTGGTTTTCCCATACCGCCACTCAACACTAATAAACATTTATATAGCGCCTACTCCATACCTAACTATTCTAAGCAATTTGTAAACTTTAACTCATTTAACCTCCATAAAGGTGTAGGTAACAGGGCTGTGCTTTAAACCCTATGTTGCCTTCTAGCCAGGGGGTAAAAGAGACCAGTGGTCCAGTCATAGAAGGTCTGAGCTGGAGGATCATCTTTCTCAACGTCTACATTTTACAATTTGGGAACGCAAGGCAGCTTGACCTAGGCTGCACTGCTCACATGCATCTGACAGTTGTTAGGGACTAAAACGCCTGTCTTTGAACTCCAAGCCCTGGTTAATTTGCATTGCAACACACTCCCTTGCCCTAATGAAATCTACTTTGTCTTCCTTCCAGCTGAGCCAGTTCCAGCTGTTGGAACAAGAGATTACAAAGCCCGTGGAGAATGACATCTCGAAGTGGAAGCCCTCTCAGAGCCTGCCCACCACAAACAGTGGTGTGAGTGCCCAGGATCGGCAGTTGCTGTGCTTCTACTATGACCAATGTGAGACCCATTTCATTTCCCTTCTCAACGCCATCGACGCGCTCTTCAGTTGTGTCAGCTCAGCCCAGCCCCCACGAATCTTTGTGGCACACAGCAAGTTTGTCATCCTCAGTGCACACAAACTGGTGTTCATTGGAGACACGCTGACACGGCAGGTGACTGCCCAGGACATTCGCAACAAAGTGATGAACTCCAGCAACCAGCTCTGTGAGCAGCTCAAGACTATAGTCATGGCGACCAAGACGGCTGCCCTCCATTACCCCAGCACCACAGCCCTGCAGGAAATGGTGCACCAAGTGACAGACCTTTCTAGAAATGCCCAGCTGTTCAAGCGCTCTTTGCTGGAGATGGCAACATTCTGAGAAGAAAAAAAGAGGAAGGGGGCTGTGTTAATGGTTACTGAGGAAAACTGGAAATATTATCTGGTTTTTGTAAATGTTATCTATTTTTGTAGATATTTTATATGAAAATGAAATATTTTAACATTTTATGCGTTAGACAACTTTCAGAAATTCAGGGAGCTGGAGAGGGAAATCTTTTTTTCCCCCCTGAGTGGTTCTTATGTATACATAGAAGTATCTAAGACATAAACTGTACAGAAACTTGTCCACGTGCTTGTGTATGCCTCTATATTCATGTTTGTCTATAGATGTTTGTCTGATGCATTTCATTAAAAAAAAAAAAAACATGAATTAAGAAGCACCTTAGTAAGCACCTTCTAATGCTGCATGTTTTTGTTGTTAAAAACATGCCAGCGGGTTATAATGTTGTTCCCCATGTCCTTGTGATGATTCTGAGCCTGGCTCTACCAAATCCGGGAAGCATGTACATTTGCAAGTGTTCACCTTCCAAATGATGAGGCGTAGCATGACTTATTCTTGTTTTGAAAACTCTTTACAATTGACCATCATAAACACACGATGGCCAAGTGCCCAAAAGCCCTCTTGCAGAGCAAATTTCAGAATATATAGGTGAATCCAAGCTCTGATATTTCAGGTGCTGGAGGGAGGACAGACCTGTGTGTTTAGAGGCCAGGACCACAGTTAGGATTGGGTTGTTTCAATACTGAGAGAGCTACAATAAAAGGAGAGCAACTGCCTGCCTGGGGCTATTGGATCTTCTGCATTTGTGAGCAATTCAGCCATGAGGTTTTCCAAAAGATGTTTTTTGAGTTGTAAAAACTATATTTGCAGCAAGGATTCACAAAGACATATCAGATTATGATTGTTCACCAAAACAGGGGAATGGTTTGATCTGCCAGTTGCAAGTAGAGGCCTTTCTGACTCTTCACATTCACTTTGGTGCTACGACCCCCATTACCTGAGGGAAACTGGCCAGGTCCTCGATCATGGAACTATAGAACCATCAGGACACATCCTGCTCTCTAAGGAAATTTATTGCTTGGTCTTGTACCTTCTTTAAAACTCACATATGCAGACCTGATACTCAGAGTGGCTAGTTATACAGAGTCCATCCAATTTTTACACCTTGGTATGACCACTGTGTATAACTCCCACTGCTATGTCACAGATAGTCACAGCATCCATTCCATAGTATGTCTCCTCACACCGGTTAGTATTGACACAGCACAGACACCACAAGCCATCAGGCTCTTCATGGCGCAAGTGAAATACTGCTACCCCATGGGTAAATGTATTCACACATTACCAAGAGAAGAAGCACATTATCTATGATCTTTTGGTCCAGTTCCTATTTAGCATTTTTATTCCAGCCTGTTTGGAAACATGTTTTTATTTGCATTATATGCCTGACTGAATTAAGCTTGCTTGTTTTAAACAACCAAATCATTAGAACAAAAAAAAGATTTAAAAAACAAGAATGCATAATCTCAGCATGATTAAAAAAAATCAGTGGAAATAAATTATCATAGAAGGTGCTTTTTTCAAAACAACTGCTATTATAATTTTCAAAATACTACTCTGCCAAAAAAAGATTAAAAGTCATACGTTACATGACAAGGAAATGTGTATGTGGGGAGAGGGTTGCTGAAAATCAACAACACTTGAAGTTAAAATGTGTCTTTGTAGATTTCCTTGTATGATGTGTATTTCTTAGGAGATGGCTGACTTGATTGATCTACTCTAAGTGGAGATATTTCGCATTTTTAAAACCAAAATGTTCAATCTGTATTACTCCTTGCCATCTTGTATGTAGAGGCTATTTTTAAATCATTAAATTTTTAGACCTCTGTTTTCATAACCACTGGGTTTCCTTTTTCATATTCCCCTGTCACAGAATTAAATATTGGCTTACTTTGGCACTCCTAATATAAACAGTTACATTATGATTATTTTATCAATGCTATAGGTCTGGATTTTTTTTAGAATAATTGAGGATTTTGTTCTGTTTTGTTTTTTTGTATATATATGTCACTTCCAGGTGTATTTGCATTCAAAGAAAATTCTGGAATCTGTGAACATTATCAAATTCAAATATCTGGAACAAGGCTTGTGTTCACCAAAAAACCCACATGTTCAGTAACATGTGGGATGATTTGCTTTTGTAATATGGGTATTACCATTCATGTGGTTTTTAGAATCAAAGGAAATTGTTTTATTTATTTTAGAATAGTCATCAAGAATGAAAAGCAAGCCATATTTAATGAAAATAAGATCTTCATAACCACGTAAATTATAATTTTAGTGGTTGGCCCGCTCTTTCATTCAGGTATCCCACTGAGATTTACAGACAAATAAATTATTTCAATATATCTTGTACTATTTTTCCCACACATATTAACTTATTTTTGACAAAGCATTAACTTATTTTTGACAAAAATGTCAAGGCACTTTAATGAAGGAATGAAAAGTCTTCTGAAAAAAAAAAATGGTGCTGGAACAACTAGATCTATGGAAAAAAAATGAATACACATCTTATGCTCTACCCAAAAATTAACCCAAATGGATCATAGACCTAAATGTAAAACTTAAAATTCCTAGAATAAAATGTAGGAGAAAATCTCTGTGATCTTAGGTAGACAAAAGTTCCATATTTGAAACACTTTAAAAACTTAACTCAGAAATAAAATGATAAATTGGACTTCATCAAAATTAAAAACTATTATTCTTCTAAAGATATCATTAAGAAAACCAAAAATCAAGCCAGAGAATGGGAGAAAATACATCACATCTATCAGCCAAGGACTTATATCAGACTTAGGAGACAAACAACTAAATTTATTTAACTTGGCAAAAATTTGTAGAAGAAACTTTATAAAAGAAGACATATGTAGGTAAATGGAAAAGTAAACACCACACCAAATAGAATGACTAAAATTAAAAAGACAAACCATACCCAGTGTTGGTGCAAGAAAGGGGAGCAAACGGAGCTCTTGTACATCACTGGTAAGAACGTTAAATGGTACAAACCCTATGGGAAACAGATTGGCAATTTCCTAAAAAGTTAAATCTCTGTCTACCATATGACCTATCAATTTCTCTTCTAAATATTTACCCAAAAGAAATAAAAACATATGTCCATACAAAGACTTATATAAGACTATTTATAGCAGCTGTATTTGTAATAGCAAAAGCTAGAAAGAACCCAAATGTTCATTCATCTATGTGAATGAATAAAATTACTATGGCATATCCACACAATGGAATACTGCACAGAAATCAAAAGGAAAAATATTGTAACAAATAGTCAACATGAATGAACTTCAAAACTATTATGACACAAAAAAGAAGCCAGACAAAAAGAGTACATATGCTGTTTCCATTTATACAAAACTTTAGAAAATGCAAAGTAACCTATAGTGACAGAAAGCAGTAAGTGGTTGCCTAGAGACAAATGGTGGAAGGAATGAATTCCAAAGGAGTCCATGGAAACTTGGGAATGAAAGCAATGTCCATTGTCTTAATTGTGGTGATGGTTTCACGGCTGAATGCATGCCAAACCTCTTCAAATTGTACACTTTGTACAGTTTATTCTTCCTCAATTTTTTCAAAGTAAATGGTTTAGGTACTCCCATTAAAAGTTAGAGATTCTCAGACTAGATTTTAAAATGTAAGACCAACTATGTGCTATTTAAAAGAGGCTCACTTGAAATAAAAATACACAGATAAGGAGATAGAAAGAGATGTACTATGTGCAGTCTAACTTTTTTCTTAAAAAACCAGAGCAGCTATATTATTAACAGACAAAGTAGAATTCAGAACAAGGGCAAAGAGGAGCATTTCATGATAAAGGAATCAATTAATGAAGAAGACAAAACACTCCTAAAGGTGTATGCACCAATCACAAAGTCTCAAAATACATGAAGCAGAAACTGATATAACTGAAAGGACAATTAGAAAATCTATACTGATAGGTAGAGATTTCAACACTCATCTCTCAGTAATTAATAGAACAAGCAAACAAAACAAAACCAGTAATAATTGGTAAGAACGGAACTCTCCTCCATTTCTGGTAGGAATGTAAAATGGTACAACCATTTTGGAAAATGGTTTAGCAATCTCTAATAAAGTTAAACATATGCTTCCAACATAACCCAGCAATCCCAATTATAGGTATTTACCCAAGAAAAATGAAAACATATCTATATAAAAAGCTAATTGCTTTATTCATAATTGTGTCAACTAGAAACAACTCAAATGTCATCAACAGGTGAGTAGATAAGTAAATTGTGGTCTATTTATACAATGGAATACTACTGAGCAATGAAAAGGAGTGAGCACATTAGACATGTAACAACCTGAGCAGATCAACCTCAGACACATGTTGAATGAAAGCCAGGCAAATAACAAGGACTTCTGTGTGAAGCTCCAGGAGGCAGGAATCTAATATGTAGTGACAAAAATCAGACCTGTGATTTCCTAAGGCCAGGGGTAGGGGTTGGTGATGATTTGGGAAAGAGCATGAAGGAGCCTTTTGACAGGATGGATATGTTTTACATCCTCACCATCCAATACTGCAGAACTTTCTGCAAGGGTGAAAATGTCTTCCGTTTCCACTATCCAAAATGCTGGATAACCATCACATGTGGCTATTGAGGATTTGAAACACAACTAGTACAACTGAGGACATTTTTCATTTAATTTTTGCTTATTAGACTTGAAATAGCCACATGTGGTTAGTGGCTCCTGTACGGGACAGCATAGTATCTATATCTTGATTGTTATAGTAATTATGTGCATGCATAAATTTGTCAACACTTACTATAAAATACACTTAAAATAGGTGCATTTTATTGTAGGTAAGACTTATCTGAATAAAGTTGATTTTAAAAAGAGATAAAGCATTTCCCAACTAATTCTAATGCTCCAATTTTTCAAGTCAATATTATCATCAATTCACAAAAATATCGGCAGGTCCATAGATAGAGACCAAACTAGAAAGTCAAGTTTCTAAATCCACAGCAGGTTACTGCGTTACAGCCAATGACACTGAGCTAGTTCATGTCCCACCAGGAAGACAAATGTGGTTTCCTAACTCTGAGTCAGTAAAAGCCTGTCTGGGCTTCAGATGCTTCCCCATAAACCACATCTACATTCTTTATATTTTTTTGAGAGATTATGACAAAAGAAAAATTGTCATTCTCCAAAGAACATAAAAAAACAATAAGGATTCACTTATTCATTGAACATTTCCTGCCTGACCAGCCGGAGCAGGCAGATCCGCCCTGGGTATCAATAAGGCCCTAGCTGTCCCCACCAAAGGAGCCAGCCCCACCTCACAGCCAGTGTCTCTGTGTGCTCAGCAACGTGCTGTGGACCAAAGGGGCAGAAGAAGAAGGGGAGATGTGGGTTCTGCCTTTCTTTCAGATAAAAAACAAACATGTCTTTTAAACAGTTGAAGGCAGATTACAGACAAATGCTCACGTAATCTATAGGCAAACATTTTAAAGTAGAGAAAATGAGAAACATCAAAGTGATCTGGCTGGTGAGTAACAGCCTCTAGCCGAGGGTGGGGTTGAAGAGGCTGATCATAAAGAAAGGTGTCCCACTGCGCACTGTGCTGCTATCACAGAATACCAACCGCTGGGTAATGTTTAAAGAACAGAAATTTGTTTCTCACAGTCTGGAAGCTGAGAAGTTCAAGGTCGAGGGCTTGTATCCAGTGAGGGCCTTCTTGCTGCACCATCCCATGAGGGAAGGTAGAAAGGCAAGAGAGGATGAGATAGTAAGGGACAGAACTGGCAGCCTCAAGCTCAAAATTTTATGATCCCCATTAACCCTGCACGAGGGTGGAGCCCTCCCTACCTCCCCCTGGGCCTCAGCTCCAAACGCTGTTGCAATGGGGTTAAGTTTCCAACACATGCTTTTTGGGGGATACATTCAGACCATACCAGAGAGGCTAACTGGATGGCAGAGGAAAGGCTGGCAAAGGCTGGTGGCCAAGAAGGCATGCCGCAGAGATGCATGGAGAGCTGGCACGATGAGGGGCTCTCTAGAATCACCCTGCAGTGACTTCTGCTTTGCGTTTTGTACCTTCAGAGAATTCACTTAGAATAGACTTACCAGATATTTGTTGGCCTAATGAAACTGGGCATTAGACGACATCATACCCTTTCAAAGAAGAGAAAGGAAAGAAGACAGCGGGAGGGGCCTGGATGAGACAACGATGGTAAGGATAATGAAGACTACAAAAGGTTAAAAGGGAAGGGATGGACAGAGGAGGAGAGGAAAAAGCAGAGGCGAGAGGCAGAAGCAAGAAACAGGGTGATTAGAAAAGTCAGTGAAACAACAGACTGCGAGAGATACACAGTATACTGGAAAGCAAACTTGATGTTGTTTGGTCATCTAGGTTCTCAAGATATTGTCAGAAACAAATAGTAGATATTCCTTGAAAACAGGGCTGCATTGTCATTTTGAGAAACACATCATCTGTCAGTTTTTTTGAAAAGACTCAATACTCGTGAGCATGTACAAAGCTCTAGGCCAGGCGCAGTGGCTCATGCCACTACAATCCCAGCACTTTGGGAGGCCAAGGCGGGTGGGTCACCTGAGGTCGGGAGTTTGAGGCCAACATGGTGAAACCCCGTCTCTACTAAAAATACAAAAATTAGCTGGGCGTGGTGGCACACACCTGTAATCCCAGCTACTCAGGAGGCTGGGACAGGAGAATTGCTCGAACCCGGGAGGCAGAAGTTGCTGCAGTAAGCCGAGATCATGCCGTTGCACTCCAGCCTGGGCAACAGAGCAAGACTCTGTCTTAAAAAAAAAAAAAAAAAAAAAGGCTCTAAGAGGTCTTGCAATATAAAAACTCGCCTTATCTACTATTTCATAAAATTATTTTGACCCTAAGAGCCATTTTCTCTCTTAACATTTATTAAAACCTGGTCTAGGAGATTCAGATAGTTTTTGTTTTCCTCCCCCCACAAAAGAGTGAGGCCTGCCAATGTGACTCAGCTCACAGAATTATCATTGCTCTTGCCCACCTTTATCAAGGTCAAGTTCTCTGTCTTTAATAGCCTTTCAGAAGCAACAGGCTATGGGTCAGCGCCTGTTCTGACCTTTAGCACCCATACTCACTTTGAATCTGTACAAAGCTTCTAAATAAGTATATGAAGATACTTTATTACTTCATTCATTTCTCATTATCTGAATATTTGTCTTGGAATAAACATGGCAGAAACAAATCAATAATTAATTTGGATGAGCTTTCCCAAATAATCAATTCCTTGGGACCAGGATTTTTTCGTAGAAATGCTTTGGAAAGGCCAATATTATATGAAGAGTTTTACAATAAAAATATCTCTCAGAAGAGAACCAAAAAAATGAAAGAAAAATAAAATACATATAAAAGGGAAGATAAATAGAGCCAGAGACACATTGTCTAGCCCATCTAGAAATTTAATCTAAGAAGAGCTACTGGATGCTTTTGAAGTTGGCAAGAACGATAAGGACAAATACATACTTTGAAAAAATATGGCTTAAGTGGTTAAACCCTGGCTATGTTAAGGCATAAGAGCAATAGATGTGCTACTGTATAAATGACGTCAATCTCCACCATTTATCGGTGTCTAGTTTGAGTCAGCAGACACTACATCAAGCACATTACCTTTGCCCTCATACCAAACTCCTAGGTAGTTCTTATTTTCACTTTGCAGAGGAGGAGGCTGAAGCTAGAAGGGAATTAAACAATTGGCCGGAGTTTCAAGGCTGGCAAATGGAAATGGTCCTCTCCCTACACTACACAAGCACTCTGCCAGCTGCAGGTAGGAAAGTGTACAAAGGATATCCTCTAGGCGTTGGAAACAGATGCTCGGTGCCACAAAGAAAAATCAGCACTAAGACAATGGATCTCTCAGCAAAGCGGCTTTAACTCCTGGACTGCAGGAAGGGTACCCTCGCTAGCCATCTTGCCACAAGAGTACAAGGAACAAAGGAAAAGCAGACGTATTTATCCCTTACATACTTGGGGTCGTCCTTACTGCTGTGTCTGATCTCCGTTGGCTGGAGCCAGACCTCACAATGTAAACTAAAACCCGACTGGCTAACAACTTAAAACTTTTTAAAACAGGTAAGGCGCATAGGCTGCAATCTGGGACATGCCTGTGAGCACGTCCAGCACAGATACTTGGTTAAAGTACAAGGACATAGAATATACTACATGCCTGTAAGCGTGGCATGTTTCACAGCTACACAGGATAGGGCTTAACAAAGAGTTCTTAGCACATTTAACGATGTATTCTTTAACAAGAAAGGAAACTTTGAAGAGGAACTTTTTTACTTCCCACACTAAGTGATTGAAAGATTTTTATTTTTATTTTTTAAGAGACAAATCTTGGCCTGTTGCCTAGGCTGGAGTGCAGTGGCATGACGCTAGTTCACAGCAGCCTGAACTCCTGGGCTCCAGCAATCCTCCCACCTCAGCCTCCCAAGTAGATAGGACTACAGGTGCACGCCACTATGCCCAGCTAATTTTTTTTTTTTTTTTTTGTAGAGACTTGTGTCTCACTGTGTTGCCCAGACTTACTCAAAATCCTTGCTTTGAGAGATCCTCCACCCTCAGCCTCCCAGAGTGTTGGGCTTATCAGTGTAAACCACTGCACCTGGCCTAATTGATGCATTTTTAAACAGTTGTATGACACCATCATATTTTTGCTCTGAAAATAGCTCCCTGGCTGCAGTGTGGAGAGTGGTGAAGAGGAGCCATGTGGATCCTGGCAGCTCAGTTAGTAGGCCATCGACTCGGTTCTAGGAGAAGTGACGAAGATAGTTGAGATTAGAATGGAGGAGTGGAGATGGAGAGAAGAGGACAGGTTTCAGGGATGTGGGAGGATGAGTCAGTAGGAGAGTTGATGAGCTGCACCTGGTGCATGATAACAAGGAGTCCAGCGAAGGGCTTCTCGCCGGGGTATCTGGATGGATGTGGATCCATTCATGAGCTAGGATGCGCCAAAGGTATCACAGAAGCAGCCTGGGGTGCAATCCACACTTACTGCACTCCCCTGCCTGGCACTGAGCAAAGCACGTAAGGGAGGAGCAACACTGGGCAAGAACCCCCAGAGTCTATCTGGAGGAGGCTAAGCTAAGCCCACTTTACTTCCTCCTAGGGTGTGGATGTGTAGGCACACACTTATTTCATGGTTGAAAAAAAAGAAGGAAAAGAAAAGACAAAAATAGCCTTGAAAGGGTTCTAGGCCAGGTGTGGTGGCTCACACCTGTATTCCCAGCACTTTGGGAGGCCAAAGCAAGCGGATCATGAGGTCAGGAGTTCAAGACCAGCCTGGCCAACATGGTGAAATCTGTCTCTACTAAAAATACAAAAATTAGCCAGGCATGGTGGGGGTAGCTTGTAGTCCCAGCTACTCGGGAGGCTGAGGCAGGAGAATCACTTGAACCTGAGAGGCAGAGGTTGCAGTGAGCCGAGATCACGCCACTGCACTCCAGCCTGGGCAACAGAGCAAGACTTTGTCTAAAAAAAAAAAAGAAGAGAAAAGGTTTTAAGGAGTAGAGGTCAGCCTGCAGGGGGAGAAACCTCTACAAGGGCTACTGAAAAGCTTCAGCACACTGACTAACCTTCATCTCAGACTTGACTATCACCAATCTCTAAAGCAAATTCCTCTGCAGCCTGGGAGGGGGCATTTCGGGGCAGGAACCACCACCATACCTCACTGCATGAGTTAAGTCATCTCCCTACAACTATAATTAAGAAAACTGAGTTAACAGAAAGGGCACCTTACTTTGTCTCCTAACGGCCAATTTTCCAGAGAGACAAGAGTCAGCAGGGAACGATGTTAAATGAAAACATACCCCTAATTTTCTCTGGCTTGCCTGGCAGTCAGGAGACCACCAGACACCAGACATCATCTATCTCCCACACACCCCCTCACCCAGTCATCATCCAAGAACAGTTTACGAGTCTTCTTTATGACGCAGGCAGCCTAACGGGAGATTTTCAGAACCATCTGGGCCCTCTGTGATTTAATCCCTATTAAAGAAATTGAAGGCCAGGCACAGTGGCACATGCCTGTAATCCCAGCACTTTGGAAGGCTGAGGCAGGCAGATCACCTGAGGTCAGCAGTTCGAGACCAGCCTGGTCAACATGGTGAAACCCCCATCTCTACTAAAAATACAAAAACTAGCTGGGCGTGGTGGTGCGTGCCTGTAGTCCCAGCTACTCAGGAAGCTGAGGCAGGAGAATCACTTGAGCCCGGGAGGCGGGGGTTGCAGTGAGCCGAGATCACGCCATTGCACTCCAGCCTGGGCAACAAGAACGAAACTCCATCTCAAAAAAAAAGTTGAAGTCTCCAAAGACAATGGTTGTGAAAGAGAATTTTAAACAATGATCAGAGAATTAACTTATTCCAGTCTTGCCCGGTGTTAAAATACCAAGACAAAGCACTGGTGTGGGTGTATTTTTAGGAGGATGTAAAAATGTAAATGGACAACTTAGTGAAGCCTGTCCTTACCCTTGGGCAATTATTTCTGCCTGTCTGTCTAGACATCCAATCTACTCTGGAAAGGACCTATGATTTGAAAAAAGAAGGTTTTATTTAGATAATGGGTCCCCCAGTCCTGTTTGCAAAAGAAAAATCAACAAGCAATAACACAAAAGATCAGCAAGGCGCACCGAGAAGGGGACATGTAGGGACCTGTGTGCAGAGCAGAGCGTTCTGGAGAAAAGTTACTAGGTCCTCTGTGGCTTGCAAAGGGGACTTAGGGGTGTTTACACATCCCAGGTGGCTCCCTGTTGGAAGGGGGCCCCAGGTCGTTTATAGCGCTGACAGTGCAAATAGCTAGCACCCATTCAGCTCAGGTAACAAGGTCTTTGGACACCACCTAGGATGTTTTGAAGCCTCTCATTCAGTAACCAGCATTTTTCATATCTAAAGCAGTGTTGGCTTAGAGCCTTCGAGGAGCCGCCTCGCACAGCGCCCCCTGGTGGTCTGATAGGAAATGAAGGGTGGAGGAGGATGATCGGGTTTTTATAACTGATTCCATCTCTAACGTGCCTGGGAATTAGGAATGCTGGTGCAGACCTGACTCACCGTTGTGAAAATAAGCTTTCAAAATAATTCTTAAGTGCTCCACAAACACGTAGCAGTATAATTACTTCTTTGCTACACATCTTCCTAATCTACTGTATGTTTCAGACCTAGGACATCTTGGACCATGAGTTCATCTTCCCCATCTCACCGCCTGGCTCACACAAGGAGCTCAATTCGTGTTTGTTGACTGGCTAACTGACCAGAGGAATAAATCCATCTCCAAGCCCTTCCACACCCATTCCACATTGGAAAAGCCCGTTTTTTTTTTTATTTTGAGACAGAGTTTCACTATTGTTGCCCAAGCTGGAGTGCAATGGCACGATCTCATTTCACTGCAACCTCCACCTCCCAGGTTCAAGTGATTCTCCTGCCTCAGCCTCCCAAATAGCTGAGATTACAGGCAGGCATCACCATGCCCGGCTAATTTTTTTGTATTTTTAGTAGAGATGGTGTTTCTCTCTGTTGGTCAGACTGGTCTCGAACTCTCAACCTCAGGTGATCTGCCCACCTCGGCCTCCCAAAGTGCTGGGATTACGGGTGTAAGCCACTGCACCCAGACTTTTTATTCTTTTTTGAGACATAGTCTTGCTCAGTAGCTTAGGCTGGAGTGCAGTAGCATGATCTCAACTCACTGCAACCTCCCCCTCCTGGGTTTAAGCAATTCTCCTGCCTCAGCCTCCTGAGTAGCTTGGATTACAGGTTTGCACCACTACACCCAGCTAATGTATTTTTAGTAGAGACAGGGTTTCACCATGTTGTCCAGGCTGGTCTTGAACTCCTGACCTCAAGTAATCTGCCTGCCTCGGCCTCCCAAAGTGCTGGCATTATAGGCATGAGCCACCTCTCCCTTTAAAGCAAAAAGGACATTGCAGGATTCTTAACAATAACTAAAACTAAAATCCCTTCAAAGGGCAGGATGTAGTGCCCATGAGTTACTGTTGTATCGTTTCCCCTTTACATAACTGTTTTCCACCATTCACTTTAGTGCCTTTGGTGGTTGTTATTGAATGTCTACGCAATTTCTCCGCTGTAAGTTCCTGAGGTTGGATTTCTGCTGCACAACAAGTTTCTACAAGCCCCTTCTCAGTGTTCCTTGAAGATCGTTTGTTTTCTTGCTTGTTTCATAGCTCCCAGTGATGGCAACCCCAATGTACCCCTTGGCAAAGTTGCTGTAACCAGGCCAAAACCTGTCCCCAGAGTTAGACTCCATGGTTTGGGATGACTGTGACATTAATCACCCCACGCACTCTGTCAACATGACCCAACACTTTGAGCACTTCCCCATCCTCAGATCTTCAGCACTTACAGAATTTATAGGCCTTTCAACCATTGCACCAACAAGTAAAACAACAATTACAGAGAAAATGGAGAGGAGGCAAGGCGAAAGAAAGTTTTATGATCAAGGAGCAAATTATAGACAAACATATTCATATTTAAGCATTGAGGACATTTCATTTCTCCTGAGTAATTGATATGCTTTTTCTCCCGGAAACAGGATTTTTATAATTCACTGATGATGTTTTCCTCTACTATAAAGGTCAGAGACACATTTGATGCCCAATGCCAGTAAATAGTAACCTATGGGTCCATCTGGGTTTTACATTTTCTCTCCATACTGACTTTTCTACCTAAATTATTCTCAAAATTATTCCTCATCCTCTCTTTTTTCGCTATCTTTTTTTGTTTGTTTTGTTTTGTTTTGAGACAGAGTCTCACTCTGTCACCCAGGCTGGAGTGCAGTGTTACAATCTTGTCTCACTGCAACCTCTGCCTCCTGGGTTCAAGCGATTCTCCTGCGTCAGCCTCTGGAGCAGCTGGGACTACAGGTGTGTGCCACCACACCCAGCTAATTTTTAAAAATATATATTTTTGGTATAGACAGGGTTTCACCATGATGGCCAGGCTGGTCTCGAACTCCTGACCTCAAGTGATCTAGCTCTCCTCAGCCTCCCAAAGTGCTGGGATTATAGGCGTGAGCCACTGCGCCCAGCCTTTAGCTACTATCTTTGATCACACGTGATTAGCCACATGTAAGAGCTCCGATGCTTGCTGAATATATAAAGCAGCATGGGCTCTGCTCTTCCCTGTGCTGAACCAAGATGTTCCATGGTAGAAAGGGAGGAGCTCCGGCATTGCGACTTATAGCGAGTCTTCTTCCATACGCATCCACCACCAGGGCGCCAGGTGGAACAACTTTGTCTGTTGACAGTTTCACACCCTAAATCAACCTTTCCTCGCAACTTCCCCCTGCCTCTGGTGTGAAACCAGCCCAGACTTCCATCTCTGCCATTGTCATTCTCCCCTCCAGAAACCAATGCCTTTCCCAGGAATCTGGCCTTAGACATGATTTTATATGTTTGACCCTCAAAGACAGCAGTCACGGTTAGGATTCCACTTCTTTTACTTTCAGGAGGCACCTCTGCCATCCTGAAATCAATGTCATCAATACAAGCTTGACTCATTGGTGCCTGAAAACATCCAAGCCCCAAATACTCTACCTGGAGCCTGGTCTAAGCCTTAACCCAGAGCCCTGCGAGGTCCATCCATAAGCCTTCATCACTGAAAGGCACAGACTTTCCAGCTGCAGGTGGAGGAAGTGCACCCACCACGCTCCTCCCGTTCCCCTAGAAGGGAAGGGCTTCTCTCCATCCTCACATGCACTGCTCCCTATGATGGTTCCTCCACTTGGCAAGAAACATATCTCAGGCTCCCCACAGACTGTTTATTAGATGCAAGGGAAAAGGAGTAATTTAGACCATGGAGAAATCAGTCAATGCCCTGGAGGGGAGGGATGATCAAAATCAACACCGCCAATGAGGTGAGGAGGACATCAGTGTCTCCGGAAATGAGACCTTGAGACAGACGCAGGATCACTTGTGCAGTATTTCATTTCCTCGCCTCATCATGAGGAAACAGCAGACAAATACACAATGAAGAACATTCATTCACTCTTGAAAAGGCAGAGGGAGCCGGGCACAGTGGCTCATGCCTGTAATCCCAGCACTTTCGGAGGCCAAGGTGGGCGGATTGCCTGAGCTCAGGGGTTCGAGACCAGCCTGGGCAACATGGTGAAATGCAGTCTCTACTAAAATACAAAAAATTAGCCGGATGTGGTGGCATGCGCCTATCGTCACAGCTACCTGGGAGGCTGAGGCAGGAGAATTGCTTGAACCCGGGAGGCAGAGGTTGCAGTGAGCTGAGATCGCACCCCTGCACTCCAGCCTGTGCAACAAAGCAAGACTGTCTCAAAAAAAAAAAAAAAAAAAAAGGCAGACGGAAACTTATTCTACTGCCTTTCATTGTTATGAAAGATAAAGGAAGGCTGTGGAAATGTTTCTGATTAAAGGAGGCCAGAGAGACATGACGACTAGATCTAAACGCCAGGCCCTAGACTGGATCCCATCCCAGAGGAAATAAGAAAGGGCATTACTGGGTCAACTGTCATCATGGAAATGCAGACTACTGTGGAATAAATTAAATTAATGTTAAATGCACTCAAGTGGACAAACACTAGGTGGTTCTGTAAGAGAACATTCCTATTCTTAGCAAAGATGCCCTGAAGTATTCCAGAGTAAAGGTCACAATAGAGGCATTGCATTTTAGAAAAGCAGTTTTATAGGTATTAGGTAAGTGGATCTCAGTAAAGGGTGTGTGCTGTTCTTCCTCTCAAAGCTTTTCTGAAAATGTGGAATTATTTCCAAATGAAAAGTCAAAACAACAACAACAGTTCAATCTCACCGAGAAGAGTTTGGCCTCAGTAATAGAACCTGAGCTTAAATCTTAGCTCTGCCTCTACGATGAGCTACTTCACTCTCTGCAGGTCTTGATTGCCCCACCAATAAAATGAGCATCATGATCGCTGTACCATAGGCTTGTTAGAAGACTAAAAATTACAAGTTAACATTTACGAAGCATTTAGAACAGGGCCTGGCCCATAGTCAGCTTCATACAAACGTTTAACAAATATACTGCTACGATTCTGAAACTGGAAACAAAAGAAGCACACAAAATTTTTCCAAATCTAAGAATTTCCTCTTGGGATCTGCTGACTGACTAAAATAATGTTAAGTCAACTTCTTCATAGACTGAGCATGAACCGTGTGTGACTCGTTGGGTGACCAATCAGAATCAAGCACAGTTGATCAAGCAGGGTTGGAAACGTGGGCGGGCTTCAGCTACTCAGGACATTTCACTTTCGCAAAAGCCATGAGGTATGTTAAATAGATACTGAGTTAAAATAAGCACAGATAAAATAACTCCTCAGTAGTCTTCCAAGCACACCTTTGGTATAATACTGAGCTTGCAGGAAATCAAGCGGGGAAATATGATAATATCCTATATGGCCTGGCCTTGTTATGGGATGCAAAGCAATGAAACATCACAGGAGAATGACTTATTACATACCAAACACGTGGTAAAGGAAAGGCAAAAACTACCTATCTTTGGCCTTGACAATAATTTTTTCCTAGAGGAGAGCAGAGTTGGAGTAACTAAGAGTCTCTTTTGAAAGCTCCCAAAGTCACTGGCCATTTGGCCGGGAAGCCTTCCTGTCAGCAGGGCCTGTGTGGGCACTGTCTTCAAACTTCCCAGGGTTGGGTAGTTGCAGGCATCCTCAAGAAGCCACATGGCTAATCTCCCAGGTTCCAGGAAGATGACTACCTAAAGCATCCAGATGGATGGCGGGTCAAGGTGACTGCATTGAAGAAGTGTGATGAACGTTCACAGAGCTTTCTCCAAAGATTTACAACTCTTCCGTTCCTCTAGCTATGCTAAACTTTATCCTGATCAAGCCAATCCACCCATGAGCTTGTTCCTGGACCACACTCTCTTGGCTTCTCATATCTCATAGAATTCCTCTTACTCTCTGACATGATATGACAGCTGTGCTCCCGTTATAAGAAATAGCTTCTTGGGAAGCTGAGGCAGGTAGATCACAATGTCAGGAGTTTGAGACCAGCCTGACCAACATGGTAAAAACCTCATCTCTACTGAAAAATACAAAAAGTTAGCTGGGCATGGTGGCAGGCACCTGTAATCACAGCTACTAGGGAGGCTGAAGCAAGAGAATCACTTGAACCTAGAAGGCAGAGGTCACAGTGAGCTGAGATTGTGCCATTGCACACCAGCCTGGGCAATAAGAGCAAGGCTCCGTCTCAACAAAAAAAGAAAAAAAAGAAGAAGAAGAAATAGCCTCACTGTTCTGTTGATAAAGTGATGAGCTTTTTTATATTATTATTTTAAACAAGAAATAGATTTAAACAGCAAGACACTTGAAAGGAAAGCTACCTAGGTTTCATTTTGATTTAGAGAAATTTATCCCATCTTAAAAATGGATTGCCCTACATGTAACAGCTATGTACAAAAAAGTCATAAGATTCTCCTTTATTTCGCAATGATAATTGAAACATATTGAAATTCTCCAATCAAATAAGTAAAGAAAGGAGTCTATTGTTGTCATTGCTATTGTTTGTCAAACAATGAAAGTAAAAAACTTAATGGAAAGCAAAAATAAAAGAGGAACAAGCACACCACTAATGCATTCTTTTTTCCTTTTTTCCTTTTTTCCTTTTTCTTCTTTTTTTTTTTTTCCAGGACAGAGTCTTGCTCTGTTGCCCAGGCTGGAGTGCAGTGGTGCAATCTCGGCTTACTGCAACCTTTGCCTCCTAGGATTTTTCTGCCTCAGCCTCCCAAGAAGCTGGGATTACAGGCACATGCCACCATGCCTCACTAATTTTTGTATTTTTAGTATAGACAAGGTTTCATCATGTTGGCCAGGCTAGTTTTGAACTCCTGACCTCAAATGATCCGCCTGCCTCAGCCTCCCAAAGAGCTGAGATTACAGATGTGAGCCACCACGCCCAGCCTGTCATGTGCATTTTCATCCTTCATCTCCAACTGTGCAGGTGCATCTGTTTCGTTCATTATCCACCCATCAAATCAGAATGTGATCAGCCTCAGTGACAAATCCTGGCCTTCACACTGAGGTTTCTATTCAGTCACTAATGCTCTGTGTCTCCTCTTCAGCAGGATGATACCATCCCACCTCCTTCAAATGAATTTGATGTCGTTTCCCGTTTTGACCCTCCATGGGTTTGGCATCAGCCGTGGCGAGGGCTGAGGACTCCTTGATTGCCACGCCACAAAAGAGATGCCAGGTCTGTACCCCACACGCATGGGAGAAGCCAAGGAAGTACAGCAGGAAGAAGGGAGGGCAGAGCGATGCTGTTAAGTATTCAGCTACACACCGGTGTCTCTTTCTAAGGACCGCTTGAGAAATTAAAGCCAAGCTGTCCTGAAGGCTGCACTGCTTGCTGGAGAGCCCAAGGCTTGTGTCTGTGCCCCCCTCCTTTCTCCCTAAGGGAGCTTACCTAGTGCGCCAGTCTGCTCCCAAATGCAGGCGTCTCTGTCCTCGACAATAGCCAAGGCCTTTCATCTGGCCTCCTTGTTTCCCCACTTGCTGGATACAACACAAGTCCCACACAGCAGCCAGGAGAGCCTTTACAAACATGAACCACATCCCACGCCTCACCGGCTCAACACCGGCTGGTCCTCCTCTTAGCCCTTTGCCTCGCTGACCTCTGACCTCAGCTCAACCTCACCTCCCAAATTCCAGCCATCTGAGCATCTTCTTGGTCTCTCAGATAAGCCAAAGCCACGGCCCTCAAGACTTTTGCATCAGCCACGCTGCTACCCTGCAGCTCCGCTCCCGGACACTCAGGAGCCTCCTACACCCAGCCGCCTACACCTCCCAGTCCAATGTCCCCTCCAGTCACCTCCCAGCACACTGTCCTCTCCAGAGTCTCTCAGAATGCTCATCGCCTGCCTTTTTTTCTCTTTCTACTTGCACCTAAATTGTGATCTCATGAGAGAAGAAACCTCGCCTGTCTTAGCCCCTGCTGCATTCTCACAGCCAAAAACTGCCTGGAATGGGATTATCTGCTAACAAGCGTGTATTAAATGAGTCTTATGAGAATGTAGATTGAATTTCCATGTGTGATTTTCTCATTGCTATGATCCCTAGGACACTCTGTCAAAGGCAAGGCTCACTTCTCCCACTTGCACAAGACCTTATGATGTGCATTTGAGGGACCCATCTCAGCTCTGGCCTGATATTTCCCTCCTATGTTCCTCTTGTACTGATTTGCTCATCTTAAGAAATACTTAAAAAGGGCTGAATGCAGCACTGAGCCTTTCTCAGCCCTTAATAAAACGTGGTGGTGACAGGGGGCTTTTGCTCTATAGCACGAGATAGATTTCTGCAGGAAACAATAGGAATCGGTCCCCCAGGTCATTCACCAACCACAAGTGGAGAGAACAAACCCAGATGCCCTCCCTATTTGAGTCAGTGCTGCAGTGGCCCAGAAAACATCACATCCTCTGCAGGAGGCAGGTGTGACTCCCCAGGTCACA
This sequence comes from Cheracebus regulus, assembly GCA_963574635.1. Lineage (NCBI taxonomy): Eukaryota > Metazoa > Chordata > Mammalia > Primates > Pitheciidae > Cheracebus > Cheracebus regulus. Next base: position 29,266 of record CAUYQU010004555.1, read on the forward strand.
GGTAAAGTCGGTCACCAGGTGTCAGGAGAGCAGACGCCAGGCTGAGCCAGCCTCAGGACCACAGCAAAGGCAAACACGGCAACGGGGAAGCAGAGTATCCACTCAGAGGCATCCGCACCACACTTTTAATTTTTATTTTATTTTATTTATTCATTCATTTATTTTATATATTTATTTATTGTATTTTTTTTCTGATGACGTCTCACTCTGTGTCCC
>CAUYQU010004556.1:0-20930 GCA_963574635.1 Cheracebus regulus
ACTGAAGAAATCAGCAACTCAGAAATTCCAGCAGGCACAGACGAAATACAGTCCCAACAAAAGCCTGCTTTCTCTAGCCACAGGACCAGGGAAGGGGCAGAAAACTCTTAGACGGTAACTGCTCTACTTTAGCCGAGCAACACAGAAAAACCTTGGCCCCACCTTCACCCATGCCAGTAAATGCTGTGTGGGTGGCCTAGAATTCCACCCTCATTAGTCTGTAAGGAAGTGCCCCAACATCCCCACAGGGGTGGTGTCCACTTCCAAGTGGACAGTGAAGACTCTGACCACTGCCCAGGGTAACTGGCCATAGCTCTTCTTGAGATTAGTGCAGGCCACAAGGAGAGTGGGAGCCTCCACCCCCACCAAGCAGGAAGAGCCCCCCCAACTTTCTTCATTGCAGTCATAGGTGGCACCCACACTTCCTAGATTGAGGTCATATGAGTTCCAGTCTGTTAAAACAGAAAGCTTACATAAGGTCCAGAGTCTCATACCATAGTGCCCTAAAAGTCTAAGTTTCGATTAAAAAAATAATAAATCACTCATTGCTCAAAGAACCAGGAAGATCTCAAATAGAAAAAAAAAAAAAAGCCAAACCAAGATGACAGAAATGTTAGATTTATCTGACAAAGATTTCAAAGCAGCCATGATAAAAATGCTTCAACAAGCAATCACAGACCAGCCTGAAACCAATTATGAAACAGGGCCTCCACTGAAACAATGGGAGATATAAAGAAGAACCAAACGGAAATTTTAAAAATGAAAAATACAAAACCAAAATGAAAAGTTCACAGACATGGCTTAAGAGCTGAGTAGAGGAAACAGGAAAGCAAGCATGAAATGCAGGATGAAACAACAGACACTCTCACCTCAAAACTCAGAGGAAGAAAAGCAACATAACCTGAAGCAAGGACATAAATAAAGAAAAGGAAATTAAGAAAGAGAGAGATCGCAGAAATCCATAAAACTGAAAACAGAAACAATGGAAAACACTCATGTAAAAATGAGCTGATTAAAAAAATAAGACTAATAAAATTGACAAATCTCTGGCAAGACTGATTGAAAGAGAGAGAAGGGAGACACAAGTTCATAAATTACCAGTATCAGGAATGAAACAGAGAATCACTACAGATCCTGCAGACTTGGGAAGGATAATAAGGGTGCACTATGAATGCCTCTACACACTGATTCAACAAATCGGAGGACATGGACATAGGGATGCATAACCTGCTGGTGGAGCCTGCCGAGGGGTAGCTGGACCTGGGTAAGAGGTACACACAGGTTTCAGAAAGAGGCTCAGGGTCACTGTGGGAGGAAATTCTGGCATCCCAGGTGCCTGCAGAATGTTCTTGGAGGGACCGGTGCAGACTGTGGATAGGCACATCACCTGATTTTCATAGACTTTCATCCTGTGGTGAGGGCAAGGCCAGTGGCAGGTAGAAGGAGCTCTCAAATGCTCAGGGTCAGGGTATGGCCCTTCTGGTCCAGCTCTAAACACTGTGCTGAGTACAGATAGTTTTTTTCTTGTCATTGCCAATGAGGTAACATTCACCAATACAGAGGATGACTAGGGATCTGGAGCCAAGAGTTAACAGCCTTCAGGAAGGCTTAGCAGGCTTTGCAACTATTCCTTTCATTATCTAACAAGTACTTGTGAGGGTTCTTGCTGTAACTCAGCATCTGAACCATGCATGCAGTGTGGGGTTAGAAAGAGATGAGTGGATGGGCTGTAGCAGCCTGGGGAGTGACATGCACCTGCAGAACGGGTGTGAGTCTCTCGCGCCACAATGAGGTCCCAGTTCCCCTTGATGTGTGATGTCGCACCGAGGCCCACTGGGTCCCTTGATGTCTGGAACACACACAGCTCACAGGGTTCTGCCTTCCCAGTGCCAGTTCTAGATGCTGCCACATAGTCAACGCATAAGCAGACAGCACCCGAGGAGCTACTGAAACGCAGTGTCTACCCGAGCTTCTGCTTCCTTCGTACCACATACTCAACACCACCTGTGCCTCACGTCTCGCTCCTCTCTCCCCTGGATGGGAGCATGGGGAGAGCACTCCCTGAAGCTCTGGGTTCCTGACAGCCTCGTTAGAAATGAAGCCAAAAAGTGCGGGCGCAGGTCAGGAAAACAGCGTTATGTGACCCCTGAAAATGACACATCTGTCCCTGGAGGCAGCGTCCCTCCCCATGCTCCTTCCCAAGTTCAGTTTCTGATGAGCTTCTGTCACCTCCTCTGCCCGGCCTCCTATGCCTTCCCACTGCAAAGCTCTGCCCCAGGCCCCAGAATACATCTCACTTTCTCTCTTTTCAGAGCAGAGGAAGCCCAGCTCTAAGGCTGACTCACGGCCACTCAGATCTCTGTGGATCAGAAGACTGACGCCAGATCCACAGCTTGGCTTTCACACCTGAGGAGGTGGGAGGGGTGTTTTGTTTTAATAAAGCCATGCTTGATTAAATAAAATGAGTGAAAAGTAAATTAAGGAATTTAAGGAATTGTGAGGGAGAAGAAAGAGCAGATTGTTATGAACAGTTGGTGAGATATCTGTGCAGATAGACCATGCAAAAAAATTATAGGACATAGCTACTGATTTTTTCTTTGTCCTCTTTTCAAAGGACTGGTGCCTAGATATCTGGGTCACAGCCCTGGGGAGAAATACAAAAACATTCACGCATGATGTAGAGAGACAATAAAGAATAGAATTATCCAGGAGTGGCTGAAGAACAAACACAGATGCCTGACTTATGTGTCCTGAAATCAAAACCACTCCTTGCCCAGTGCAGCCGTGTATTCAGCTTTATTATTCTAGCAAGTAAAAAACACAAAACTGAGCTTTGTGAAATATCTGGAGTGGGGCAGAGGAGGAGATAAGTGTTGCCTGTGATGTCCTGGGGTCAGCGTTGGCCACGTTATTTGCAGAGGCGACGGGGGTCATGGTGCGAAGCTCCCTTGTGGAGGAGGCGGACAGGCTTGTTAGTGTGTCCCTTGCAGCCAGCGGTCACCACACCCTGTCACACCACCATCACCCAGTTTCAAGCCCCAGCGCTTCACACCTTGGCTTCCACAATGGCCTCCCTGATCCCGCCTTTCCCTCTGGGTTCATGCCAAGAGCTCAGTTGAGCTAGGCTTCCCCACACCCTGCTCCAACCATGTCCAGCTCCCGGCCAGCCATCAGTGATGAATGGTCCCTCCCTCTGACTTCAAACTTAATCCCAGCCCACAAGGTATCAGGCAGGGTTACCTGCAACACACTGTGGGGGTGGGAGGAGGTGTGGGCAATGCTCTGTGCCACTGGGTGAAACAGAACACGTTCTCGCCCATAGATAACAGCTGGAATTGTGCTTGGGCTTTTATGAGAAGCATAGAAAAGGCATTTGACTCAGAGCTGAGCCCTGGTGCTCTTGTTTCAGGTCCCGGGAAGAGAGAGCTGTGAGATGGAGGCAGTAGGAGGTGAAAGAAAATGGTTTATCTACTGGTTCCTTTTGGCTGAATTGTATACCCACAAAAAGATGTGTTGACATCCGCACATCCAGAACTGAGAACATGATGTGACCTCATGTGGAATTAGGGCATTTGCCAACATCAGCAAGCTAAGACGAGGTTGTTGTGGTGAGCCCTAACTGTGCCTGACTGATTTCCCTATAGGAGGAGACACAGAGGCACGCAGAGGGAAGACAGCCACCCGGAGACAGAGGCACACAGAGGGAAGACAGTCACCCGGAGACAGAGGCACACAGAGGGAAGACAGTCACCCGGAGACAGAGGCACACAGAGGGAAGACAGTCACCCGGAGACAGAGGCACGCAGAGGGAAGACAGCCACCCGGAGACAGAGGCAGAGGCTGACTATGTGACCACAAGCCACCGAGCACCAGAACTGCCTGGAGCACCAGAAGCAAAGAGAAGGACCTGGAGCAGGCTCTCTCTCTGTGCCTCCACAGGGGCCCACGCTGCCACACCTCCAGCTAGGACTCCAGCCTCTGGACTGGGGAGAGGGCAGAGTCCCTTGCCTGGCCACGCAGTTTGTGGAATTTTGTTTACTGCAGCCCCAGGAGGCCAATACCAGGTTCCAGGTAAATTTTTGTCAAAAATGCAAGCTGGCTTCAGCAGCCTGTACTGGGCCCGTGTTCTGGGCTATTCTCTATGCTGCAGGCTGGGCCTCAGGCTGCAATGGGCACCCTCCCTTCCTGTCTGGCCTCTGCTCCTCCTTCAGCTCACCCAAGGAAACTTCTTCTCCACAGAACAACCCACCCAACGCAGAGGGCTGAGGAGCAAACCTCACCAAATCCTCCGTCTCACCAAAGCCTCCGTCTCACCAAAGCGTCCGCCTCTCCAAAGCCTCCGTCTCGCGGCCCCTGTCTCACTAAAGCCTTCTGTCTTGTGGACGTAAGAAAGGAAAGGGCAGTGGAGGGTGGGCAGAGGGAGCCTGGGGAGGCCCGAGACTGCAGAGCACCCTTCCAGGCAGTCCGAAGCCAGAGCGCATCCAACACGGCCCCTCCTAGCAGCCTTCCTCCAACTTGGCTGGGTCATTTAGTGACTCGGCTGCGGGAGGAGCTGTGCCTTCAACCGCAGTGCCCTTGGGAGGCACGAATGGCAGCTGTCACCACAGAACCCAGGCCTTCTCCCTGCATGCGGCACCTGAATTAGTCCGACCAGTCTTCCTGCCAGCTGCCTCTTAATATGGAGTAAATTATCTGGGAGACAAAATGTGGGGATAGCCAAAAACGCTGGGTGAGCAAAGGAATGAGACAGCTTATCCTAGCCCATAGGAAAATACGGTATTAATAGTAGCCCCAAAAGGCAAATTAATGGAACAGAAAAACCCAACACCAGATGCAAGCACAGCCATGGGCATCACTGAGCGACAGGGATACATTCCGAGAAAGGCGTCACGGGGTGATTCTGTCGTGGGAGAACGCGACACGGAGGCCTGACACGCAGCAAGGCTGCCGGTGGAGCCCACGGCTCCCAGGCCGAGCCTGCACGCACGCGGCTGAACCCTGGGGCGGCGGCGGCACCCGGGGAAGGAGCCGTGGATCCAAACAGAAAAGCTGTAAGTCCTCACTTCACATCATTGTAAGGTTCTTGCAAACATATATGAAGCAAAACAACATATAATTAAAGCAGTTTTGCCACAGCTTAATTGATGTAAACAAGAGTTACATTCCTGCAGCATATTTCAAGTCGCAAAACCATCACCAAGCCTCTAAGTAAAGGCCAAAACACTTCTAATATTGAACATGGAAATAAATGGGAGCTATGCGGACATTTGAGAAAAACAGAAAAACGGATCGGACAATGATTTCCCGTGAACTCCAGGCCAGGGCTGTGAGTCTGCGGAGTGTGTCCTGACAGCTCAGCCTGTCCCGCGAGGCAGACCTCATCCTGTCCAGGACACCATCCCAGCTGGCATTAATTCTTTTTCACATCAATGTTGTACCGAAATGACACTGAATGAGACAATGTCATTTGAGGACCTGCTGCACAGGTAAAATACCGTATTACACTCTCATGGGGCCACCTTCGCATGTGCGGTCTGCTGGTGTTGGAAATGGCCTTCTGCTCTGCGCAGCTGCATACCTAAGAGGTTAAGACATCATAATTTGTGAAGTCAGAATGGAAAAGGAGGGGTTATAATTATTCATTTGGAAAAAATAGTTAAATCCTCCATTATACACCTCACAACCCAAAATGTCAGAAGGGACAAAAGCGAACGTGCGAAAATTTAACACTGAAGCATTAGAATAAAGTAAAGATGATCATTTATGCCATCTTTTGATGGATGTAACTTTTCCAAGTGTAAAGCCTGACTAAACTTAAAACTTTCAGATGTCAAAACACTAGAACTGAAATTTAAATAAACTGCAGAAAAAGGTTTTCCAACTTGCACGCAAAGCATCAGTGCTCCCCGTAGAGAACTCACACTAATGAGTAAGAGAAGAAGGACCCCACTCGTGGCTGTGCAGGAGGATTCTGAGCTGGAGGGAGCAGAGGGTGAGGATGGAGAACGGGCTGCTAGGATTCGTGTGGGAGGGAGATCAGGACACAGGCTGCGAGCGGAGGCCCCGCGCTCACCCCTGCAATGGAGGATAGGAGGTGAGGTGCGTCTGTAGGTAACTGGCAGGTAAGGAAGAGGAGTCCGAGTTCGTCTGAGGCTCAGTTTTTGCAAGGGGTGGAGGCGTCACCATCACCAGGAGCAAGGAGCAGAGCCTTGCAAAGAGGCTGCCAGAACCAGCAAACAACTGGGATCATTGCTGTGTATCCCCTCAACAGAGAGCTGCAGAATGGCCCGAGTATGCTGTAGGAGATTCAAGAGAACAGGAACCAAGGACCAGCCGCAGCCTGGAGGCATGGATGCAAAAGAGGCTGGCGCTGGGCACACACTGGCACCAGGAGTCTCTCTCCAGCTCTGCCACCCTCAGGATGGGAAGAAGGCCAGGGATTGTGCAGATGGGAGCCAGGCGAGGAGAGCTGGGGTTCAAAGGTAACTGGGATGTTAACAGGGAAGAGCTCAGCAGACCACTGGCTATGACAGACCCCGTGGGCAGAAGCCGGAGCAGCGTGGGGTTGGGAGGGAGTGGGGTGCACAGCAGACGCTCCATCCAGGGCGGATTTTAGATTTCAGTGATAGAGCGTCTCCTCCTAAGATCCAGAGTGCACCAGAAACACAGGTTAGCATGCTGAAACAACCTAGAAATTTCATCAGGGGTGCTTCCACAATTAACTGTACTTGGCCAAATCTGTACCAAAGCCCATTTGGTATAAATTTTTCACTGATGATTGTTTTATTAATTTATTTGTCATTTTTCTATGAAGACAAAAAACAACTATGCACATTTACCTTCACTTCCTCTTAAATAGCTTTCTGGGCTCCAGGCACAAAGGGAACGAGTGAAGGTCTTATCTACCGCAGGCCGCCGTGCAGACTGGCAGATAGCAGTTATCAGAGGCTGGCCATGGGAGGAAGTTCATGCCTGCAGTGCTGATTTAGGAAATAATGCTCAGCCTCATATGTCAGGCTGTTTGAGTTTCCAAGGCACCTGGAAACTAATCCATCAGGAAGAAATAAAAGGCTTTGGAGATAATTTTTCCTTTAAAAAGACTAAGCACTCCATGTTTGTTTGAAAAAAATTAATAGTTGTAAGGCCATATCAAAATCTAAACCAATACATATTAACTTTTCAAAATCATGCAATAAAATGCAACTATATCTGAAAATACAAGACACGAGTAGTTGTACACATTCCTTTTAAAATGGTTAAAATAACTTGGCCCTAAAGACATGAATTAATGAGGACATACACCCCAAAAAGTAGTACACATTTCAATGTAGACGTATCTCTAAGTCTCATCCTCTGTGGCAAGATAGCTGCCCCACACGTGCACAGTCGTATTGAAGGAGAGGTGACGTAAACCTGGCAGGACTTTCGGATCAGTTATGGCTCAATAACCAACCTTCAGTTAATGAAAAGTGAGATCCCAATATTTCTAAACACTGAACAGCTCTTTTGCTTGCTTATAAAACTAGAGAGGGCTGGAACAGGATAATTAGGTTCAAAGTCTAACCATTAGAGTTTTTCTTATTTGTGTGTCTGTATACAGGCATATAAGAATATGAATTAAAAAATTAGCATTTAAAAGTCATTAAGAATTTCAGGAAGCCAAAGCCCTTGAGGACTGTTTACTAGCCACAGGGTAGAAATCCTCAATAATTTTACCAGCACTTGACTCCGACAACAAGCCTGATATACTTGGCACCAGCCAGCAAACGTTTTCTCTACATGTACAGGTAGCAAATATTTTAGGAGCCACACAACCTCTCACACCTGCTCCACCCTGCCTTTCTAGGGGAAGCCACCACAGACAGCATGTAAATGAATGCCCATGGCTGGGTTCTTAGAATGCTTATTTATGGACATTGAGATTTGAATTTCATACAATTTTTATGTATCATTAAATCTTTTTCCAACTATTAAATATGTAAAAATCATCCTTAGCTCACATAGCCAGAATGTATGCAAGGTTTGATATCAATGAGAACTTGAAATGAATTTACGCTTGTTTGGAAGGCCGAGTGCCCTGCAGTCTTTCTTCTCTACCATCATAACTGCCCTGGAACAACACATACCTGTGATGATTTCTCTATGAAAACACTTCCATTTTGCATGGCCTTCTTAAATCCTATGATGGATATTCTGAAACTAGCTCAGTGTTTGATAATGTACCATTAAATGTCAGATGAAGGAATGATTAAATGAACGCATCTCGAACTCTACTCACATATCATTAAAACTTTCATCAATGGAGGGACAGTCAGTCTCACTAGTTTTCAGATTGAAAGCTGACTACCTTCTGCTCAGGAACTGTCCGGGGAGCGTGATCATCAGTCTTGCATTGATCTCAACAAGCATGATCCTAGCTCTGCTGATCAGAATATATCTGCGAGAGCTTATAAAGGATGTTCATATTATAATTTGCAAATGCTATTTGCCAACTTTCAACCACAGTCTTCAGAAGGAATTTCAAGGCAAATTCCTAAAACAGTGGCAGCTTTGAGATAAGTGGGAGAGAAAAGTTAAGTCTAAACGTTTAGCTGTCTTACATTCCCCATTCAGAAATCTTCAAGCCCCAAAATATTCTGAGTGCTATTTCTATCATTACTATAAGACTTTCACTTATGTAAATAATTACTATTAATAAGACTTTCACTTATGCCCAGAAGCCAGAAGGCTATTTAAGGGAAAGTGAAGGTATATGTGCACGGTTGCTTTTGTCGTCATAGAAAAATAACAAATAAATCAGTATTATGTAAGTACTCCTCACTGAAATAACTCAACGCACACTTTTAAATAACAAAACATTGTAAAATGGGCATCTTTGTATTAAATCCCTATTCCTATTTTGAGGTAATAAGTACTCACATTTTGGTGAGCCCTATGCAACAATAACACACTTAGTGAGCTCCCCGTATGTGCTTGGAAGGTGCTATTTATAAACTTTCAAGTTGGGAACATAACATTAATTACATTATTCATCTTCCAAGTTCACTCCAAAGAATAGGTTTCTAATCATTATAATAAATGGAGAAATATGTCACCTAAATAAAAGAATGAATGGGTGATATCGGACACTGAATATCTGCAGTGGACTTCTTTCCCCAAAGGAACTCAGGAACCCAGATGATAACCTCAAGGCTGTCTGCAGAAAGGGGGCTGTCTGCAGAAAGGGAGCTGTCAGTCACCACCTAAAATTCTCTCCCCAAAAATAAAAGTGTAAGACAAAGAAAGGCATTATCAAAGAAATCCAGGAAGTCCTTGTGTGAGAAACTAGCACTAAATAATTCACTTTTTGAGATCATTTGAACATATTTCTAACTCTAAATGAAGGGAAATATTTGGTCATAAGAAAAATGACCTCTACGTATTAACGTCTAGCTTGTGTCAGGTATTTTACATTTATATCAAATCCTCATTATAGACAGAGTAACTCATTCCAATCATCTGTATTTTACTTAGGAGGAAACTCTGGCACAGCAAGTTTAATTTGTGCAAAGTAGCAAGGCCATACCCGCCTTGCTGCCACTAAATGACAGTGAGTCTAAAACCTCCCACAAAGCAGGGATGAGCTCCTGTATATAATCTCAGATAGTTGAGGAGAAGACACTTTGAGAAGCTGCATGTTTAATACTAAAGGGCAATTTCACTGTTAAAAGTCGTCTTACGTACACTTCACAGGAAATGATTCTACTAGTCTGTGCACCTTCTAACATCTGAGTTCACACAAGCAAGTGCTCCATCTTTACTTTACAAGGTGACTCATTTAACAATTTCATGAAGGCCTCAACTCGAAATCTTTCACTCAGATTGGTATGTCTAATGAAATGGTTTAATATCAAAACATCTATGGATAAGGATAAATAACATAGGAAAGGCATAAAGGCTGTGGACCTTGAGGGTGCAACTCAGGGTCTCCTCTGCTTGGATGGGTTTTCCAAAGTGACTGCAGCCTCCAACAGACAGTGAAAATGAGAGGCAAAATTACATCTGACAACACTTAGAAGCCACCTGATGGCCAGGGCCCAGCATGGGAGGCCACTTCTGGGCTGCAGTTCTCCAGCACACAGACAGACATTGAGTTTGTACTACGGGCTGGCATGAAATGAGATCGTGCATGCTCCAGGGCAGCTGAACTAATAATGCAGGTTTCAGTGGCTCGGTATGGATTTCTATGTGGACTTAAACAGTCACTTCTCGAGGTCTGAGTTTCTGTGTGGACTTAAACAGTCACTTCTTGAAGTCTGAGTTTCCTCATCCTCAAATTGAGGAAGTCAGAGCAGATGATCACGAGGGACCCTTCCAGCTTGGACGTTCCAGCACTATAGATCCTAAAGCTCAGTGAGGGAAGAGGCTTGGTGAGGCAAGCTGGGGTTGACACCAGGATGGCAGTGAGCAGAAAAATGGTCCTGAGATATTCATGGCAATGTCATTTGTAATATAAATACACTTTTTAAAGCACTAGCTGCTCATCTGTAGGGAAATGAGCTAATGCAGCATGGTACTTTCCCACAGCTGTTTAATAGAATAATCAAGGTTCACCTGCAAAACATACTGTTAAGTGGAAAAAAGCAAACCGTGGCTTATAACTACAGGAGCCCTCTTTAAAAGTACAGCTATCTATTTAATATAATCAGATGTAATGTCTGCAAAGAAAAAACCACTCTATGGGTAGATACTAACATGGTTTGGCTGTGTCCCCACCCAAATCTCATCTTGAATTATACTCCCATATTTCCCACATGTTGTGAGAGGGACACTGTGGGAAATAATTGAATCACGGGGGTGGCTTCCCCCATATTGTTCTTGCAATAGTGAATAAGTCTCATGAGATCTGATGGTTTTATAAGGGGAAGCCCCTGTCACTGGTTCTCATTCTCTCTTGCCTGCCACCATGTACGATGTGTCTTTCGCCTTCTGCCATGATTGTGAGGCCTCCCCAGCCATGTGGAACTATGAGTCCATTAAACCTCTTTTTTTTTTTTTTTTTAATGAATTACCCAGTCTTGGGTATGTCCTTATCAGTAGTGTGAAATGGACTAATACAGGACACCTTTGGTAAAGGGATGAGATTTGGGGTGGGAGGATACACTGTGTTCCTAGTAGACTTTAGCATTATCTAGAATTTTTTTTACTAGAACAATACATTCCAATAATCATTAAATGTAAACAGCATCTGGGGTGCTGGTCCTGTGGCTTCACCTGTCCAGGTTTATTTGGTGGACTTGGCCCTATGGTGCTGACCTCTCCACGCTGACCCAGGCACTGGTGTCCAGTCACCCTTCTCTCCCTCAGCGTGTTTCCCCTGGAGAAGCTTCTCCTGGCAGACATGGGGTCCAGGAGCACTGGCCTAGCCCAGACGCTGCGTCCCGACATGGCCATGGCCCACGGTTGCACCTCCTCCATTCTTACATCCCTGCCTTGCCAGAGATTTTACCAGATGGTGCCTAGTAAAAGTTTAAAAACTTCTAGAAGATCGAGCTTTCAAAATGGATCGTTCTTAACAGAAAATTTCTAGTTTCCTGAACAAAATCACAGATGAACATGCTAGAGCTTCTTCAAAAGTGAAATAGAAAGCTCAACAGCTTTCCTGCAGTGCTGGGTGACTGCAGCGGATCTGTGTCTGGGCCCCTCCTTCTAAGGCAGAGCCTCAGGGATGGGGAAGACACACAGCTGCTTCAGGAACATTTTGCCCGGTGGGTGGGTGGCAGAGTTAGCAGAGCTGGACGCTAACAGAACCCCCACCTTGCCACCTCAGCCGGGCTCACCAGCTCAGCCGCTTCCGCAGGAGGTGCCAGCTCAGAGGAGGAGCCCGTGCCAGCCTCGGCCGCAGAACCAGATCCTCCAACTCGAAAATACCCCGATTCCTATCACTACCCACCTCCGGCTGGGATATCACCATTTGTGCAAAATATTTAGCTACATATTTCACATGTACAGACTCATTAAAATAGTCCATTTTATTTGGAATGTCATAGTGGAGTAAATAACAGTACAGTAGGAAAACAATCAGAACCAAAATATAATAAGAATATAATATAATCGGAAAAATTAGAAGATAGAAGCAGAATAACTCAGTAAGTGAAAGCAGTTTGCACTTTAGGAATTGGGGAAGAATGTGGAGTGTGACTCAGAAGGTCCAACCATCCATCCTACATTCCAGCCCTGTGTTCCAACCGCTGCGAGATCCTGCCCCAATTCAAAGCCATGCGGGAACATGAGCCGGGAGACTGGAGATCCCACACGCAGAAGGAGAAGCTGAACACACTTAAAGTGGAGCAGCGTTCTGTAAGGCGCCAGTCACTCAATAAAGCAGGTGACGAAACACGGAGAAGCCGCGAGGAGGGGGTAGGAGACATGTAGGGCTCCCCTTATTTTACTGTATTTTCCCTCTTTTGGTTGAGACAGTCCATCCTGGTTCTAAAATCACTGTGCCCACGCCACGTGGAACCCACAGGACCCACAGCCACAGAGGCTGGGGTGGCACTTCCAAGCCTGGGGGCTGCAGTAGGGGCGGCGTATCCGCTCGCATTTGGGTCTGCGACCCTCACTGGCCTGTCCCTGGAGTTCTGTAAGAGCCAGGACACCTTCGGATGGGGCTGCCCGAGCGTGCTGTGGATGGTCGCTGCTGAGTTCTCCGATCCCATTCTCTGAAACGCTTGACACTTGGTGCTTCCCCGAGTGAAGCAAACACTCCCTTTTTGAGATTCGCCCTTCAGTCTATTGCTTAGACTTTACCTCCAACGACACTTCAGTTTCCATGAGCTTCAGTCGCTGCGTTTTCAGCCCATTCCTCTCTACATTTCTGGAGTAATTTCGGTTCCTCTTTGCACACTTACTCTCCAAGCCCACAGGACTCATCACAACTCGCGAGACACCACCGCCTCCAAGGTCTGCCCGTGCCTACGTCGGCGACCGTGATGATGGCTAGCGATGCAAGGTGTGGCCCTGCAAGGGCTTAGAGAAGAACTTTTGTAGAGATTGCAGTAAAAGAGCCCAGAATACTGTGGGAGTGAGCTCCAAGTGACGTTGTCAGAAAGTCAGGGCCGACGTGCCGTAAGCGGACCCCGCCTGCTGGGAGCCTGGGCTGGGCTGGCCGTCTGGGGTTGTCCCAGCCCTGCCATCCTGGCTCCGTGCCCCGCGTCTTGCCCAAGGCTCCCCTTCTGGAAAGTAAAGCACTAACTTCTAAGGACCAGCTGAGGTGCCACAGTGAACAAGGCCGCCTAGGCCCCAGGGGCTGTGGGGACGACAGGACGCACATGCACGACCCCAGGGGGTCGACGCGTGTGCACCGCCCTCCTCAGCCAGCGCCAGGGGACCCCCAGTAGCACCGGGGAAGGCTGTGCCAGTGCTTCAAAGTGGCAGCTGGGATCCAATAACAACACGTAAATACAAACAGAAGTGAGAGCGCTGTTTCTCAGCTGGGTGCACTGTGCTTAGAAAATAAAGGCTGAACTAACCCTACATTTAGGAAATGACTGAATGTTTCCCTGAGTCTTCATTTTTTCTTTTTTTTTTTTTGAGACGGAGTCTCGTTCTGTTGCCCAGGCTGGAGTGCAATGGCTCAATCTTATCTCACTGCAACCTCCACCTCCCGGATCAAGCAGTTCTCCTGCTTCACCGCCCCAGTAGCTGGGATTACCGGCATGTACTACCACACCTGAATAATTTTTGTGTTTTAGTACAGATGAGGTTTCACCACCTTGGCCAGGCTGACCTTGAACTCCTGACCTCAGGTGATCCATCCTCCTCAGCCTCCCAAAGTCCTGGGATTACAGGCATGAGCCACCATGCCTGGCTCCTAAGTCATAATTTAAAGTACATTTTTGTAATATGTTTCATGGATACTTGAAAGGTAAGCATAATCTATTTTCAGGGTGTAGATTTTTCTTTCTCTACATATATGTCATACACATGCAAATGTATGGACATATGTATGAGTATATCAAACATGCTATATTTGTGTATGTGTGTATATGTGTATGTATGTATATGTATGTATGTATATATACATATATTTGCCTCTGTTGTGATATCCTAACAGCAGTGAGTTAAAGATTCCTCACTTGGAAATCTGTTTTCTCCTTGTATTTTCTGCAGTTTTTGCTTCATAAATTCTGATGCCGTTCTTTGATTTACGGAGACGCATGGCCATGAGCTCTGTGCTGCAGACTGTACCTTTATCATTGTAAGGGCCCTTAAAGTGTTTTTGTTGAACTTAACCTTGTTATTCATATTGAGAACTGATATTAAAACAAAACAAAACCACCGAAATCCTTTTATACCAGACTTTTTGAGTTAATCTTTCACAGACACATGTCTGAATGCGAGTGGGTCATTTATGCTTCTTCCCTCAATCTGAGAACTTTGTGACGGGTGCTCTGACATATGCTCTGTGACTCAGCCACCACGGCCACCGTGCCGGGCCTCAGCCTTGCCACCAGTTGTCACCGCACAGGCCCCGGTTTTCCTGCTCCCTCTTTCTAATCTGTTGCATTTGGCCTGGTTTCCTACTTCTGTGCTGAGTGTGCATGTTCCTATTCTTTTAATGTGGACCATCTGTAACTGGTTCTAATTTTGAAGTTTTATGATCAAAACAAACATCTATTTCTTGATTCATCAACTTTACACCGACTCCTGTCATAGCCTCGTCTGAAAGATGAACAAGTGAGTGCTCTCCCTCTTCCTCGCAACCTTGTGTTTGAGGTTTGTTAGATTAGAATACTTAGTTTTTCTACCTATTCAATACTTTTGTATTTGACTTACCAAGTTGAAATGCTCTCCACTAACTTTCTGCTCTCAGAGTTGAAGAAATGAAAACAGACTCTTCTCACCTCATCTTCCACTGTTCTAGCTTTTGTGATGAGAATGCAAATGCCCAAGAATAACCCCACATTCTTTGGCTTTGGATTCATATTCAAATAGACTTTTTCCATTTCAAAATAAAACCAAAGTTTTCTATTTCTCACGGTCTTTCCATTTATCCCTTGGTTTTCTGGACTGAGTGAAAAAAAGTCTTTTTTTTTTTTTTTTTTTTTTTTAAGAAAGGCTATGTTCTTATGTTGCTCCATTATCTGATTTTTCTCATAGTTAAAAAGTCTCAATTTTCTTTCTCCTTGAAAACAACCTTGGCTCTGTATTAAATCCTCATGGATTATACCACATGGTGTTTTTCTCTTTTAAAAATTCCATTTGGAAGAAAAATGTACGCAGTATAACAGACTAGGTGGGCATGTGACAGACATCTACCAGGTGCCCTGGCCGCCACCCATACCCTCCCCTTGGGCTTCCCAGCCCAGCCCGGCCTCTGAGAGCCCACAGCAGGTGGACAGCTCCAGGCAGTCAGCAGAGCATCCCTGGGAGCCGCCTCGGTGGGTGCCTCGAAGGGAGGCGGAGGAGGTAGGATGCAAGCACAGAACAAAGGAGTGTGATAGGACAAGGAGCTGGGCGAGCTGGTGGGGGGCTGGGGCCCCATGGGGAGACCCTCACCCCACCTGCCTTCCCTTCAGACACTGGGGACAGGAATGAAGCTCTGAGTTTCTGCATGCACAGCTTCCTCTGGCCAGCCTGGGGGTTCCCGACCTGCCCCACATCACAGAGACTGGCTCCAGGCATCCCAGGCAGGGAGGCTCCTGGTGGCCCAGACCCAGAGGGAAAGCAGTGTCAGGCAGGGCGGGGTGGGGGGAGGCAGACAATGTACCCTGTGTGACTCCCCAGCTTTGAGGGCAGTTCACAGAGACGGCTTTTGGGGAACCGGCAGATTTACTAAATAGCACCATATTTGAAAAAGCCTGGCCCCGGAAGCTGATCAGAAAAGAACGTTTCTGAACGTTACAGTAATGTAAGAATGTGCTGTGAACCTACAAGAGTCTGTGAAAACACGTGGCTTTTAGGTCCTATAGAAATGCCCTTAGGCCCACAGATGATTTTTGTTTAAGTTTAAAACCTTACTTCACGTAATTAGTTTGATAAACCTACAGTTTATAAGCAAAGTCCTGGCCACTGCCGTCTGCTGTGGTAGAAGAATAAACTGAAACACAGATGGTATCTGGGACGAGGACAGACCCGAAGCTGAAGGTCTGCAGGTAGCTGGGAACATAAAGAAACAGCAGTCCTGGGGAAGGGGCTAAACTCCACCGGGAGAAACTTCCACTCGCCTCTGAGTCCTAGAGCTGCAAGCAGCAAGTTGATGCAATTCAGAGCAAATTCTTAGCCACTCCCAAGGGCCTCGACCCTGTAGCAGAGGCTTCTGTTTGCCAATAATCGCTCCCCAAGTTAGAGACACAGAAGGGAAATGAAAGCAAGGACAAGCATCCTGGCGCCCATGCCAGACACACGTCCCTTGCGTGAAGAACTTCGATGTTTCTGAAGTGACTCACCGATGGATCCAAAATATATGGTCACCTTAAACAAGTGAAGTGTCAGCAAAGAACTGGATCTCATGCACTGATGCTGCTGGTAGCACTGGAAACTGACTCTTATGACTTGAGTTGCAACACCGGTTTCCGGAAGCTTCTGTGAATTAGTCAAAACTTTAAAACTGAACACTATGACAATGCTAGGTGAGGAGTGGTTGACAGATGCAGCCCCTCCACCCAGGAGGTGGCGAGTCGCAGGGAGTGGGTCCGGCAGGTGGGGAGGAAACCCAGGCCTGGAATCTACCATCCGGAGCACTGTCTCGTCTACCACGTAAGCCAAACCTGATTTGCATGAGGAATTTTCCACTCGCACTCATGAAGCCATAGCCATTCACAGGTATCTTAGTGTTCCTCAACTGAGCAGAAATGTATATGACTTTATCAGAAACACTCTGAGACGTATACTGCTGTCACTGGAACCGTATATCCCAACAGCTCCCCATAACCTTGGGGTGGTTCCTCCTGAGGGCATTTTTGTAATTAGCAGCTAACATCCTCTTTTTCAGGTAGCCTGTGAAGACCTGATACAACAAGAAAGCACACCTCACATGTCCTTCCACAGACTGAGGAAGCATTCTGCTGATGTGTGAAAGAACTCAAAGTAACACAGTTCACATCACATTATTATATTGCATATTATGATTATAGATCATGCTTTAAAACACACACACACACACACGCACAACTCTAATGCAATATATGCAGTAGCATGTTACCAGTTCCTGAGGTCTGGAAGATGGGTCATGAAAGTTGCGATGCCTGGTGGCAGTGCTGTTCCTAAAGCAACACCAGGACACCAGCGCCCAAAGGCACCAACACCCTGAGCATTAGCACCCTCAGGTATCAGCACCCTCAGCACCAGCACTGTGATGTGCCAGCACCCTAACCTACCAGAAGTCTCAGGCACAGCACCCAAAGCCACCAGCATCCTAAGATATAGCACCCTAAGCTCTGGCACACTAAGGTACCAGCACCCAAAGGCGCCAGCACCCTGAACATTAGCACCCTCAGTTATTAGTGCCCAATGTACCACACCCTAAGCACCAGCACTCTACTGTACCAGCACCCTAAGGCGCCAGCACCCTGAGCATTAGCACCCTCAGTTATTAGTGCCCAATGTACCACACTCTAAGCACCAGCACTCTACTGTACCAGCGCCCTAAGGCACCAGCACCCTAAAGTGTCAGCAGCCTAACGTGGTGCCCTTGCCTGGTGCAGTGTTGCTAGATAAAGGAGTCAGGAATTGTCAAGAGGCAAAGCCATAACTTTGGAAAAAACAGCAGATTGCAAAACTGCAAATGAGAGGCCAGACTACAGCTTCAGGAGCTGAGCACCAGTGGTCCTCTGATAGGGGTTTGCCACCCATGAATTCAACCGAGAATCAAAAATACTTGGGGAAAAAGCCAGATGGTCATATCCATACTAAACAGACTTCTTCCTTGTCATTATTGCCTAAACAATACAGTATAGCAACTATTTCCATAGCACTTACATTGCCTTAGGAATTATAAGTAATCTAGAGATGATTAGAGAATAGAGGAAAATGTGCTTAGGCCATGTGGAAATACTACACCATTTTATATGAGGGACTTGAGCAGGGTAAATTTTGGTATCAACAGAGGTCCTGGAACCTCATGCGGAGGGATGACTGTCTCGGGGGGGGGGGGGGGGGTGCTCATCTGTACGAATGGGGAGGGCTGGCCAGGGTGATTCAGAACCAAGTTCCTAGGCCCAGTCACTCATCAGATCCCTGCCCCTCATGCAGAGACTCAGGTTCCACATGGCATGGGCAATTCCAGGATGTGGTGCAGGGGTCACCCGGGGTCTCCTGAGCCTCCAGGGTAAGAAACTGCTGTCCCAGGGAGCATTGCAGTGGCTAAAAGAGTCACCCACTGATACATGACAAGCATATCCTTCTCTTTTCCAATTTGGGGCCCTTTCCTCTGGTCTCTGAGCAGCGTTTCTGCAGTGACCAGGGAAAGGGTGGACAGTCCTTCAGCTGACTCAGAGAAGCCCTCCTCCCCGCCGGCCAGACTCACCCCTCCAGCACACAATCCAGACAAATTGCTTGACCAGAGGAAGCTGGAAATTATGAGTGTTGATTTTACAATAGAATCAGTGGAATATAAGACCAATACCACGTGCTTATTTTCTCAGTTCCAAAAAGCAACATGGTCTCGACGCATACAGAACAGTTCTTGCTGTACAGCTGGAGAGAGCTGGGCATGGGGCCTGTCTGGAGGGGGTTGGGCACCTGCCAGGCGGGCCTTCTGTGGCAGTTCCCACGACATTCTTGGAAACAAGGCATTTCTCAGCATGTGAGTTGCAGCTGCACCCTCGTTTGGGTTGGTTTACTTCAGCATTTACCGGGTGTGCTGCCCTACAGTAGCCAGACAGACCAAAGGAGGAAGTGACTGCTGCAAAAAGTGACCACCGGCTGACGCATGGAGTGCTCCCCCGCGGAAGTGCTCCCCTGCGGAAGGGCTCTCTCGTGGAAGGGCCGGGCCCGCAGCAGGTGTGCCAGCAGTCCCTTTTCCCTGCCATCACTCCTTCTAGCCCTCCTGCAGGGGCTGCTGAGTGGCGGCGGCCTAGGCAGAGCATGAAACAAGATTGACATCCATCAGCCAGACACCTGCTTCCAGCTGTCACCTCTG
Organism: Cheracebus regulus; assembly: GCA_963574635.1. Lineage (NCBI taxonomy): Eukaryota > Metazoa > Chordata > Mammalia > Primates > Pitheciidae > Cheracebus > Cheracebus regulus. The sequence continues at coordinate 19,124 of CAUYQU010004556.1, forward strand.
CCACCCATTCATGGAGCAAGCAGTTGAGGGCCCTTCGCCGCTATCTGCAAGCCCTGGTGCAGGGAAGCCACGCTGCCCCAGGCAAGCAGAGCCAGCCACAGGGCATGGGACATCAAAGTCACTGGCCACTGCTCAGGATGTTATTTCTCTTTTTCTGTGTGATGAGGTCTCACTGTCACCCAGACTGGAGTGCAGTGGCGCAATCACCGCTTACTGCAACCTCGACCTCCCGGGGCTCAGATGATACTCTCACTTCAGCCTCCTGAGTAGCTAAGACCGCAGGTACACACCACCATACCTAGCTACATTTTACATTTTTTGTAGAGATGGGGTTTTGCCATGTTGCCCAAGCTGGTCTTGAACTCCCGGGCTCAGGCATTCTGCCCACCTTGGCCTCCCAAAGTGTTGAGATTACAGACATAAGCCACCATGCTTAGCCTTGAAACATTTATCTTGAAAGTCTAAGAAAGCAATATTTTCCTCCAATGTAACTTGATTCTGTTCTTCTGGCTTTTCTTGATATGTCTGGATCTTTCAACACAACCAAGAAACTCCCCATGCTGTTACTAAGGGCCATATATTTCCCTGATCAAAGTACTAGTTTTCTTATTTAGATTCCCCTATAACATAGTGTGTGATAACCCCAGACACACGCTTCCTGTGTGTGATGAAATTCAAGAGTCCTTTTCATCAGGTTTGACTGCCAGATTGCCTAAATGGGCTTCCCATGAGGAGAAGCAATCTCTCATGGCGATGAGCTTTTTCTCCACCTTTTTTGGTAACTGGTCTAAAGAAACTATCTTGATGTTTCGTCAAGATAGTTTTCTGTGTTGCCTTTATTAGATTTTCTGATTACTTGGAAAAACTGAGCTTTAGAAGGATTAAGATTCTCACATTCATGTAACTTTCTGTATTGCTTTTGAGGTCTTTGATTATCACTCTGGTTAACTGAATAACTGTTATTTTACAGTGACTTGTGACTCTGTCTTGACCAAGTGTTTTGAACCTTTTGGTATCTTTGGGACATTTCCCCCACTTTTATCTGGTAAGTTGTGTGGGAGGCATTGTCAAATGATAAATTGTGCTGGGACTTCTTTCAGTCAGTTTGGTTTATGAGTTATGGACATTAATATTACTGAGATAAATATTCTAAAGTTACATAAATTCATAAAAATATAATACATCAGTCATCATTTTGATATTATAGTAAATCTTTTATAAAATTATTATATGGATATGTTATTATGAATATTCTGATGATTATATGAAATACATGAAAATCTAATGACCCTAATATGACCTATCAGTCATGATTCTGGTTGTTACCTTAGAATGCTGCATGTAATAGAAACAACTAAATTTGTCAATTGAAAACTTTCATCAAATTTTAACCAAGGCTATTCTAAGTTTTGTCATTCACAACTATTATTCTGAATTCTTCTCTATACACATTTGAAATCAGCTCTAGTCCAAAACTCCTTTTCATGAAAAAGGCTCTAATAAATATAGGTACAAAAAGAGAGAAAAATAGTAAAATTAATCAAAAAATATGCAAATGTATGTTCTGGTTTTGTTAAAAGGTTATCATGTTTATTTTTCCCCCACCTGGGAAACTCGTTTCGAAGCTGTTGAGCACGTGCTGCTATGAAGAATCTGTGGTATCCCTGCATTCGGAGCACGTGCCGCTGTGAAGACTCTGTGGTGTCCCTGCATTCGGAGCACGTGCCGCTGTGAAGACTCTGTGGTGTCCCTGCATTCGGAGCACGTGCCGCTGTGAAGACTCTGTGGTATCCCTGCATTCGGAGCA